>JAZHYW010020445.1:0-45341 GCA_037355805.1 Ixodes ricinus
CGTATAAGTGATTGATAGGCTTGTTATCAATCGACCAAACAAAGGACTGGCAGTGGCATCAAGCGTCCAGTACAGTGCTGTACAAAAGCGCTAGAGGCGGAGCGGTTCATCGCAGACCGGCGGAATGCTTTACCTCAGCAACTTAATCTGACACGCTGCTTCTAATTCTGTAGGTAGGCACGTTTTCGTTGGCTCTACCACGCGTGTTTGACTGCTAGCATTCCGCTGGTCTGCGATCGTGTTGCTTTGTGTTGCTGATTTAGTTTTAGCATCTTTTCAAAATGAGTGACTGCATCACATGCCAAAAATCGGTGGCATCTGAACGATCTTCCATTAAATGCTCAGAGCATGAGCATTGTTATCACTCTGGGAAATGCTCTGGAGTTACAAAAACTTATTTCAAGTCAATGCCAAAGGAGAGTCTCGATCACTGCTTATGCAACACATGTAAATTGCACGCTCGACGTTCGTCTATTTCTTCCCTAGAGTCTCAGTCTGCACGGGAGGGTCCTCTGACCTCGCACGTTCAAACGGCTAAATCATCGGTGCCTCCAACTGCAATTGCGGTTGGCCAAAACGAAACACAAAACACTGAACTGAATGTAGCAAACATGTTGGTGGCTACGAATGAAAAGCTGGACACGCTCCTAAGTTTGAAGACAACGGTGGATGGTATGCGACACTCCCTTCAGCATATGTCGGAGAATACGACGATGTGTTGAAACGTGTTGGTAACCAACACGAGGAAATAAAAGACTTGAAGATAAGGGTCACAAACTTAGAAAAATCAGGGGCCGGAGCAGAAAGTTCATGACCTGGAACGGAGGAACCGCAAACAGAACTTTGAAAAATACACGGGATCCCCACGAGTGAAAATGAAGGCCTCATGGGCAAACTAAATGAGCTAGCAAGGCAACTTGATGCTCCCGACTTGACCACAGATCAAGTTGTTGTAACGCACTGACTTGCTTCACGTCCAGACAAAACACCCGGAATCATTGTTCGCTTTGCTAGCAAGGCAACGCAAGAGCTTTGGCTAGATAAACGGTCAAAGCTGAAACGTGCTCGAAGCAAGATTTATATTTCGGAAAACCTGACACAGCAAGAAAAATCGCTTCTCTGGGAAACAGCAGAATGAACAAAGGCGAAAGGCTACCCGTTTGTCTGGCATAGGAATGGAAAGGTCTTCGTAAGAGAGAAGAATGAGGCTCGGTGCTATCTAATAGCAACAAAAAATGAGTTGCCAAATGTAGGCTAATTTCGTTGCTATTTCAGTTTGTTACCCTAATTTTGTTTTTTGTTTCGAAACTGAATGACAAGCCGTATTTGTCATCACGTGATGTTGGGCTTATTATTAAACACCAACATAATGTACCGTTTGATCTGTTCCACCTTAATGTACAATCGGTGAGAAATAAAATCAAGGAACTAGGCATCTTTTGGGGCAGTTTTGATTGTATGTACGTTGTAATTATGCTAATCGAAACATGGTGTAGGTCAAGGGATGAAGTTGGCTAGCTAGTAAATTAAGAACATTTTAATTTATCTCGTAATGTTAAACAAGGAGGCGTTGTATGCATGTATGTAAAAAAGTTTTGGTTGTGTCGTGACTGATGATTTTACGATTATCGCAAATGACTACGATATGCTTACGTTAAAACAAAATAAATCTGTATTTTCTGTTGTTTATCGACCGCCAAGTGGAAACATTACTGTTTTTCTTGAATTTATTCATGTTTTTTTTAGGTTTATTTGTGAAAATAAGTTTAGGGTTTTGTGTTGTGGTGATTCCAACATAGATATGGCTATGTCTTCTCCACGTCAACTAGAGCTCCTTCCCTTATTTCCATCGTACGGTTTGCTTAATCTTATTGCTCAGCCTACTCGTATTGCACCTAATCATGAAGCATTGCTCGATCTGTTCTTAACAAATGTTTGCAAGTCCGATGTAACCTCGGGAGTAGTGGGAGAAGTCATTAGTGACCATCTGCCAATTTATATGCTTGCTGATAGAGGCTTTAAGAGGAAGAAAATTAGTTCACAAGATGACTATTTTAGAAACGTACGCTCAAAACTCCTTGAACAGTTTGAGCAACAAGTGAACTCAGAGGACTGGGGAATGGTGCTCTCTAATGTGTCGGCGAATAAAGCCGTTAACCTTTTTTTGTTAAAAATTTTACTAGATTATATGATCGTTGCTTTCTATATCAAATGCATAAAGTTCACCATAAATCTCGTAAACCTTTGGTAACATCTGAAGTATTAAACATGACTAATAAGAAAAATGTTCTGTCATAAATTTGTACTTAGGAAAGATGTTGCTATTTCGTCACCCATCCGAAAACAACGGGACGCGGTAACTGAAGCCCTAAGACAAGCTAAACACGCATACTTCAACATTTTGTTTAATGGGTATATGCGGTCAGATGTGGTCTCGAAGAAGTTGAATAGTTTAATGAAAAACGGATTGCATATAGGTAAGATAACAGCACTTAAAATTGATGGCATTAACAGAAGTGGTGTAGCTTTAGCAGAACAATTTAATGAATACTTTGCTGAACCTCTCCATAGTACACGTAGTGAGAATTCTTCTAAATACATGATAAGCGTACATTAAAGTTTGTTTCTTTATCAAACTGATGAAGATGAAGTATTCTCTGTTTTTCAAGACTTAAAAAAATAGCAGAAGCAGGGATTTTTGTTAACTTCAAATTAAACCTTTTAAGCATGTACTACGGTCCACTGTGCCGTGTTTGACACATATTTTAATCTTGCGTTGCAAACACGGGTTTTTGCTAAGAAAATGCAGGTGACAAAAGTTTCAGTTTTATATAAAGCTGGAGATAAAAATAACTTAGGAAATGATAGACCTATTTCTGTATTACCAATATATTCGAAAGGTCTAGAAAAAATGTTACATAAGCGATTATACTGATTTTGTGACAAATTTTCAATCCTTACAACCTGTCAGTACGGGATCAGAAAAGGTCGCTCTACTAAACTCGCGTTGTTAAAGCAAAAAGTATTTTTGAAATAATATTGAAAATAAACTGGTTACACTCGGAGAGCTTATATATTTTTCGAAAGCATTCTATCGCCTCAATCACGAAACCTTATTTCAGAAGTTATACAAGTTTGGTGTTCGCGATATTGCTCTAGAGATGATTAAAAGTTACTTTGAAAACCGCTTTCAGTGTGCACAAATCAATAAAAAATAGATCAAATCTCAGAAAATTAACAGCAGGCGTGCCTCAAGGCAGTATACTGGGGCCACTTCTTTTTTGATTTATATATCAATGATATAGTAAATATTGGTTATACCGTTAGTTACATTATATATGTAGATGACACCTCTTTCTTTTTCTCAGGGAACGACGCCGCAGTTCTTAAATCCGAGATAAACCCCCTCTCTGACTTGCACTTCGCGTTTTTAATCTCCCCTTCTCTTTCCTTCTCCTCCCTTTTCCTCATGGGTATAGTCGGCTGCTCGCTGTTGAAATTTTTACTCGTCTGTTGATAGTTGAAAGATGTGTTGTATTGTCCCAGTTTTAATTGTTTTATTCCTCCTTCATCCTTGTCAAGATATACACAGGGCGAATCAATATTTTGATAAGCTAAATGCTTGGACGATATCAAATTCCTTAAAAATAAATGTAAAAAAAAACTAAAACCGTTCTATTCGGTTTACGTAATAGAAAATTTACCTACATGACCATCTTTTCACTTTGTGGAAGTGAAATAGATATTGTAAAAAATGTAAAAGTACTAGGGTTAATATTTAATGGATACCTGTGTAGGGACGAAACAGTGCAGCAGACAGGGTTGGGCAGAAATACTCAAAAATGTATTTGGAAATACAAATACTGGGATACAATAAAATAGTAGCTAAAATACTGATACTGAAATATATCTGTAAAATTGTATCGCGATACGTATCGGAAATACATTTTAAATAGAGGCAAAAAGTATTTGGAAATACAAATACAGGAATACATTTTAGGGAGGGCAGAAATACAAATACAGAAATACTGATACTGCAATACATTTTTCAAAATTGTTTGCGACGCCAAATGAGATGAAGCTTGAAGTGCAAGTTTTTGATCCCAAAATTACTTTCCCGTAGGTTTGGCACTTTGCCTTGAAGGTAGTGGTTTCGGACTACGAGAAATCTTCAATAAACCCCCCCCCCCAAAAAAAAAAAAAAAAATAAAAACGTTCCATCAAGCACTGACCGCGGTCCCTTCCCTGACATCCTGTCTCTCTGACGAGGGATGCGAAAAGACTTCGACCTCTAAATAAATTCTATGTCATCCTAAATCCCATCAAAACGTCACCACGCCCCTGTTCAATAAGGACGCCCCTGTTAACATGGATCACATGACGTAACGGTGGAATGAACTGGTATTCTTGATCTGTAGGTGTGGCCTTGAACATTAAACTTTACCACGCTGCTGTATGAAAGGACAATACGTACTTTCGTTGTAGGTTACCTCGTTGAAGATTGCGCAGGCAGTGTCATTTGGAATTTCCGAGAATAGTGAACCACCTGAAACATCCTGGAACACATGTCCTATCTTTTGTTATGGTTGAAAAAACGATATGGTTTCATCCCTGTTAGGAAAGTACTTCCTGCCGACCCTTTGCCACCGACGCATGGATTGCAGTCCTCAAGTTTCGCCTACCATCATCCAAACAGAGACTTCGTGGCTTCGTGGATTGCGACCTGACATTTCCGGCACAGGCGCAAGCTCTCCGAGAACCTGCGCGCTCGAGGCGAGTCGGAGGTGTACGAAGTCTGGGTCGGCACAGCGAGGCCACGTCTGGCCTCCTTCCTGGGTTTCGGATCACCAGAGCAGCGGGTCCTGTTCACGTCGGCTGATGACATACCCTTGAGCCGTGCATTATTACGGGCGCAGCCGCAGGCGTATTCGAATATGTGTTGAACTTCACTGCGTGAGTCATCCTACTATTTCAAGTCAACCACCGCCAGGCTCTTGCTGCAACGGACTGTGACTCAGCTTTGCCGGCTGTGTGTAGTGCGTACGCTAAGGCAAGAGACATGGTTAGCAGCGGGCATTAGATGCCAGCAAACAATGACTCAGGAAACCCCTACCTAAGGACCTGCGGCACAAGATGCTCTGACTCCACTCCTGGCACGCCGCCTGGTTCGAGCCCCTGACTATACTCAACACCTCTCACAAGAGGTAAGAGGACGCATAGAAAAATAGTTTGGAGAATCGGAAGGAACCTTGGTCAGCATTGTAACAATGCCCCAGCATCTCCCTGACCCTAATACCCTCAAAGTAAAAAAAAAAAAAATGCGCTCAAACATGTTTTTTTTTTTTTTCTGGGGGGGGGGGGGTATTTTTCAGGAAATGTAACGAAATATATTTCACCCCGATTGTATCGCGATACAAAGAAACACCCAAAATGTATTTCGTTACAGGAATACAGATACTGGTGAAAAAATGTATCGCGATACAGAAATACAGATACGAAATGTATTTCTGAAATACTATCGCGATACATTTGTATCGCGATACTGCCCAACCCTGGCAGCAGATAAGTAATAAGCTATCGAATGTTGTGGGGGTTATATATAAATACTGAAACATGGTTCGAATCTCTGTTATGCAAATTACATACAAGTTCCTTTTTTACGCATACTACAACTATCGCTTTTTAGTGTGGGGTAACACGACTGCCACAAATCTTAAACAAATACATAATCTTAAAAAAAAAGCTATTCGAGGTTTATGCCATGCAGCATACGATAATCATAGCAAGCCAATATTTCATAAATTTTATATAGTAAAAATTCCAAATCACTATAGTTGTAAACATGCATTCTCCTACAAAACGTCTTTAAGACAGAACGAAAATAAATATCTATCAATTTCCCAACTTGAACTAACAAAAGCAAATTATACGACTTGTAATGCTGAGATATGGGCAGTGCTACATTCAAGAACCTACTTAGGGAATTCGATGTTAAAATATACCCTGCCCCATCTTCTGAATCGTGTTTATGAACTCGACATAGATAGTTCAGTATGTCCGCCAAACAAATATGTTCACTTTTTGTCTAATTCCATGTAAAAAAAAAGTTTAGCATAACATGACTGTATGCGTTGTGCGCGCGTTGTTATTCTTCACATACTTCTTCGTTTCTTTGTTTTCTCCCTTCTGTTTACATTCTTCTTTTTAGCAATATAAAAGCTGTTGTCTTTCCCATGCTTTAATGTATATGTCAAATGCTAATGTCTTTACGTTTATGTCTGTTTTTCCCTGGGCTGCTACGGGAGGCAGGGGCTAGTCAAGATGCGTGTCAGTGTCTTTTTTCTCTGCCTCCTTTCTCTGATTCAGAGATCAATAAAGAATTTGAATTTGAATTTGAGGTTCTCATCACCATGGTGGCAACAGAGGAGCCGACGCTGGGCTACGTCACCATGGCACGGTGACTGCAGCCTGCTACCCGTCAATACCAGGCGCCATCTCGACGGAGCAAAGCAACGCCGCAGTACACTCAACGCTAGAAGAAACAAGTATAGTACGTCCGCCCAGAGGGACTATCGCCGAGGAAAACCGACCTGTGGCGAACAACCGACCGACGCCCGCTTTGTTGCCACTGCGCGGAAGCCGACCTGATGTACCGTCGATGCGCCTCCGTAGAATTGGCTGCGCAGGTTTCACCCGAACAACCGGCGCCTAGGTACGGCGAACCCCTCGCGACATCAAGGAGTGCCTCTTGAATTTCAAACTCCACTGCGCCGCCTCCCCGTGAGAATCCCGCTCACCATCGCCACGACGTTCATCGTCTCCACAGCGTTGACCCCGCTGAGAGAGCCTATATTCTCTACCTCGCCATGCAAGCTAAGTATAGCAACCCCAGGAGGTGGTGTTGCCCTGGACCAGTGGTTCTCAAATGAGGGTCCGCGAACCCTTTGGGGTCCGCGGAAGCATTTTAGGGGTCCGCGAAGCCCTGCCTCATCAGTCAAGCCCGGCAATGAAAGTTGTCTTTTTTTCAGGTGGAAGAGAAATGTTTTCGTTTTCGGGCGTGTTTTTTCGTGTGTATGTCATTAACAGAGGGCTACTTCGCATTAGCGCTTAGTTATATCCGTTTTTTTAAATCAATATTATATGTAACCTGCACCTTTCCTCTCCCCTCACCACGAACGGGGTCCTCCATCATCTCCGCCGATCCACAAGGGTCCGCGAAACATTAATGGTGGAGAACCACAGCCCTAGACGACCCAAGTAAAGAGTCTCCAAGAACGCCGGAGCGCTCCCACTTTCCCAACGCCACGAATCGCAACCACGTTTGTGCAACTGTGAGCAACAACATGAACGTCGATATCGACGGCCACGACTCGTCGGCACGTGTGGATGCCGCAGCAGACTACTCCGTTTCGAGTGGGAGGCTACCTCGCCGCCTTCGGAAGTTGGTGATGCCGTGGGAGGGCCCCCGAATAAGAACCGCAAGAGGGCATCTCATATCACACGTCGGAACGTGTATCGCGCGTGTAATAATCCACGTTAAAACCTATCCTAGGAAATTTGTCGTTTGAAGGAATTCGCAAAGTACTTGATTTTCGGAATAAACTTTCCGGGTGAATACGGTGCCATAACATACCATATAGCTTCGCTATGGTGGCTGGAAGGGGAAGTGTGGCGGCCGGGAGCAAAGGGCTGCACAGAGTTGCGATGCAAATAATAGAGGGCGCTGCTCGCAGCAGGCGACTTAGCGCTGGCGTGCGGAGCGTAGGAATGGAGCGCTGCGCGATGGTTTCCCCTTGTTGCGAATACTCTAAAATAGATTATACGCAAATAAAAGACGACTAGACGTTTTCTTCGACAGCTGAATCTACTGACGCCTTGTTACGCAATAGAAAGGAAAGAAGAAAAAAACTATTTTTGATTTACATTTAGAACAAATGCGCTGGAGCAGGTGAACATCCACCCTGTCGCATATATGTTCTGTGCTGGGGAAATTGGTCATTTTTTTACTTGATAACTTTATGAATCGTGGACACTTCATATGCTTCAGAGTGCAGCAGGAAAAGTGTACATGCAGACAAATGTTTGATTGCCGCTTGATCCGGAGATGCCACACACTCAACTACAGGTTTTCCCGCTCATCTTAATCCAAGCGACGTCCAATTTAATCCTTGTGCCACTCAATTTAATCCAAGTGCCACTCAATTTAATCCTTGCGCTACCCACTTTAATCCCGGCGTCAGTTAATTTAATCCACAATGTGCATTAACTGCCTTTAATTTAATTGCATTAATTGTATGTGCTTTAATTGCCTTCAGTGGTCGTGTTTTGTTTACACATTTGGTAACTTAGAATAATTGTTCATACACTTAGATTTCTTAGGGGACAACTGATCATTTGATTACTATTGTGACTACTTGGAGTTACTAGTCCCATTTTTGACGTGGCGTAATTGATATTTTTATTCCTCTTTTTGTTACCTGGAGTTATTATGGCGCACTCGAGTTTATTTTAGCTGAATGGACGTTTCGTTTAATCTTTTTATTACTCGACTTATCATTGATACAATTCAAATGATATAAGTACAATTGCAATTTATGATTACTGTTTTGATTACTTCATACTATTATTGCTCCAATTGATCTATAATAAACTCAGTTGACATTATTATTCCTCTTTTAATTACTTCGAGTTACTTTTGACCCATTGGCCGTAAATTCGAATTTAACGCTGTTGTAATGACTCTTCATTACTTTCAGCTAATATTCAACAAATTGAATTTTTATGTGATGATTATTGACATTATGATTACTCTTGATTACTCTGAGTTAATCTCTATTCAACTGACTTTAATTCGGCCTAAGTGACATTTGGTGACTTGCTTACTTTGTGTAATTATAGCGCCAATTTATCGGTTGTGAGCTCAGTCAGTCATTATTATTAGTCTTTTGAATACTTCGATTTACTTTTGATCCAGGGGACCTTAATTCGGCCTCATTGATATTGCGATGACTGCTATAATTTTTGGGGCTAATGTCTAATTAATTATTTATTATTCCCTCAATTGACATTGCAAATAATTGTTTTATTACTTTGAGTTAATATTGACCAAATGAACGTTAATTTGGCCTAATTGACATTTTGGTTACTCGTTTGATTACTTCGTGTTATTATAGCTCCAAATGATCTATAATGAACTCAGTTGACATTATTATTACTCTTTTGATTTCTTTGAACTACTTTTAACCCAGTGGACTTGAATTAGACCGAAATGACATTAGGACGACTCTTGATTACCTTGAGCTTATCTTAATACTCTTATTTATTATGAGCCTAATGTATATTATGATTGCTGACAGGCTCAGCCGAAACAGCAGAACAGCCCAAATAGCAGAACTTGTAGCAGCCTCAGAAGAGCGCAGGCGCCCGCGAACCAACAGATCACAAAGACCGCTGACTCCCCTGCAGACGGCAGCGCCCCTCGCGGTGGCGAAAAATTTCATCGCAACTCGCGCCCCTCTTTGACATGGCGCGCATACGGCGCCCGTCACACTTCCCCTTCTAGCCACCATAGCTTCTCGAATGCTCGAAACTCCTCTGAATACCCATTGGAGCGGCGGCGAATGTGACGGTGGCGCCTCTAGCGGACTCGTAGTCTACGGAAGCAGACGACGCAATGAAAAAGTATAGGCTCCGCGACGTCCTCGAGCTTTGCAAGCCCCGTTTCTTCACCCCAACTTCTAAAACAATTCATTACGGTCAGCCCGCTTGCAAAGCCGAATCCACTGATGTCAACTGTAAGAAAACTCAAATAACCACGCGAGCAGAAACAAAGATAGAGCAGTTCATTTAGCGGTCTCAAATGTCACTCAGGGGATCACAAGCGTTTGAAGCGCATCTGCGAAGCCGCAAAAAGGGGTTTAGCTACTCGAACTACGTCGAAAGAGGATACTCTTGATCCGTTACAAACTGCATTGGCACAGTTTTTTACCTGAATATGCGATCCTTCAAACGTGCGCAAACAACATGTTAAGATGAGCAGAGCAAGCGCACCAGCCCCTGCAGCTTAACAAAAACAAAATGTAACGAAAAAAATGGCCATGCAAACACTTTCCGAACTTTGCAGGAAAGATGGGGTCCTCGTCGCAGAAGAAAATAAAAAGGAAATGTGGAACAGTCACAAACAACGGAGAATAAAACAAATAAGTTAGCAGACGATACAAAGATACAAATCACTCAGCAAAGAAACTCCTTAAACGACGACGATCGTTGCGCAGGTGGTGGTCGCTCTTCGTGTCGAGTTCACAACAAACAAAGAGGAATCAACACGACGAAATAAACCGAAAAAGAAAAGAGCTTTACTTTTTGTTTTTAGCTGCTTGTTTGTTTTCACGGCGTTGGTAGGACCTAGAACAATACAATAGAAAGGAATAACGTAGTTGGGTCACACTGCACGGAAAATAAGAGTCGCACGCTGCAATCTGGTACGTGCAAGCAGTGTGTGACCTGTTTTGCTTTCGTTTTCTTTCCCAGTGACCTTAGTAGATTTTTCGCTTGCTCGCTTGACGTAAAAGTTCAAAAGTACATTCAAGTAGTTGTTGGCGTATGTGCCCAGGCAGTCCTTGCACACCGTGCCTTTTTCTCGAGTGTCGATCAGTGGCCTCAAGCCCTCCTTTATTTGAACTCGTCTCTGGTGCAGTATATCAGTGAAATGTGTGTCGAAGGCATGGCTGATGTTATCGGCTAGGTGACGAGCTAAGTGGAAGAATGGTGTCATTTTTGCCTGCGAATCGTTCTTGCTCATCAACAGAATGTCTTTCGAGGTGTTCCGTGTTTCTGATTACAGTTGGACTTAGAAAGCATGATGACAGATCTGACCGGCTGTTCACCCGGCTACATAGAACTGGGTGTTCAGTTGTGCATCTGGCCTGTCGTCCGTGATGTTCTCCGCCATCTACGTGAATTTGTCATACTCGTCTGTTGAGGTGTCAGCAGCGAATTTAAAGCCTGACATACATAGCTCTTCCCGTTTAATTTGGATGCTGCAGTACTCACGTATGTTTGGTCTTCGGAAAACAGAAAAAGGATTTTCTTCAGGTGGTAGGCAGCATATGGCATGCTTGCCATCTCCAAGTATGCGCTGGTGTATGCCCGAAGGCGGCCGGTTCATCAACAAACGATTACCCATAGCAAATATGCCCACGCACACAAATAAAATCCGAACAGAAATCTATAACGAGCTTAGAATTTTTAGCATATTTAATAAATATCAAAAAGCATATATGAATATTTCGGATTAGTAATACAATCTAAAGCAAAAATGAGAAATTATCGCAGACGAAAGTGGTAAAAAAACAAAAAAAAAACAGCAGCAAGGTTGTACACGGTTCTCAGTTCGAGCATAACGTAGCAGACGAGCAAACAAATCGGCGGTTGTAAGCGCCGAAGCGAAGGAAAGAGTAAAAACAAGCCAAACAAGGCAAAGCAAAATACGCGATAGTTTCAACGTCAAGTAAAAAAAAAAAAGAAGCATAAAAGCGGAACGAAGAGAGACTGCGCCGCTGTAGCGGCGCGGTCTCTCTTCAACAAAACAAACAAACAAACAAAGAAAAAAATTAATTAATTTGAAAAATGGAAGGAGTTTCAAACGATCAAACGGGCGCCTGCTTTTATTGCAAAATACGCAGAAGACGTTTGTCGTCCCGGCGCTAACAATCGGAATTTGTGCACCGTATATAACGTGACCGGAATTACCTTTATTTGAACTACGATATTTTTTTTTTTCTTTGCACGCGCGAGAATTCTGCTTTTTCTGTAACTCCGATTTTATTAATTTCAATAATAGCGTTAAATATGCATGTGCACATTTGACTTCTTGCAGAGCATACTGACATCGCAGTAACGTACCTAATTCGAAATTGCCTTTTGCTTCTTCATCCGCAGACGATCTTAACGGAATTCTCCAGCTTGCCAGTTCGACTAAAATGGTTATAGGCAAGACATTAATAAGGAATGGGAATTTCAACAACAAAACGAATTGATTGATAAGAACAGTAGAGGTGAAACGTAGCTATGTTGTAAAATTTTAGTACACTGCCCTTCTTAAAAAAAAAAAAGTGCGAAGGTAAATTCATGTTTTGCTTGGCTTACATAAGTTGTGACAGAGAGTTTTCTTCAGGAGAGCCCTGAAATTGCACCCGGAAAGCTCTAACATCTATCCCACGCAAAGAAAATGTTTTTCACTCATGAGGTTGCAAACATTTTTTTTTTTTTAACATTCAAAGCAGCGAGTACCCGTGACAATTTTGTTTCATTTGTCACCTCGAACGGAGATAGGCAAAACCAATCCGTTGTGAAGAATTCGTCTGCTAGCGGAGACTCCAAGCTCGCCAAAGGCGCTGTGATCGCTTTTCGCCCGCGCTCCGCGGGGAGTGGCCAGTATTGGCTTACATGGTATGTAAAAATAAATAAACTGCGCAAAGGACGAGGACAGATGTAGAAACGATTAAGACACACGGAGCGCAGACTTCCAACTGTTTATTTGGCGCAGACACAACAGTATATATAGCATCAGCAATCACTTTGCGGCGAAATAAGGTTTAAACATGACCATCCAAAAAAGAAAATTCCTTGTCTGATAGTGAAACAGATTGCATGCTTATGCAGTCGTGACCTTTCTTTTTAATGAAGTAGGCTTCTACGAGTTTTCTTTCCGTTGCCTCATTTGCTCTTGCGAGAACACGTGTGCTTTGCAAATCAGGATGACAACCGCATTTCAAACAATGTACAGACAGATGTCCGCCTGAGTTGTTTTTTATCGACAGAAAGTGTTCACGTGCCCTCAGGTTGAAACAACGTCCAGTCTCGCCAATGTATACTCGCCCGCAAGAAAGCGGAATTTCATAGATAACACCGGATGCGCATTCCGTGTAGCGCGTGCTGTGCTCCTTTTTGCATTTGTTGATGTTCATTCTTGGCTTCATCATAGGGCACACTTTACTGAGTTTGCAGGGCGCTGAAAAGACGACCGTGAGACCATACCTGGCCGCCACCTTTTTCAGGTTATGGGACAGGCCGTGGTGGTACGGGATGACATGCACGCGCATTTTTTCTTTTCGCCTCTGCTCATTACTGCCAGTTTTCTGCTTCTGTAGCAAGCGCACACATACAGCAGAGACCAAGTGTTGGGGGTACCCTGCGGCAGTAAGGCGGTCACACTGGTCGCGGAAACTAGACGCCATTTCGTGAACACATGATTTTTCTAATGCTGATGTACAGCTAGACATAATGATGGCTCTTTTAACAAGCTTTGAGTGAGCACTGTCATAGGGCAAAAGGCCCTTCTTGGTCCTAGGGTGGTATGACCAGCAGATGTGGTTGTCATTAAACGTTAATTTTAGATCTAAAAACTGGATGGAACCGTTAGCGGTCAATTCATGGGTAAAATTAAGGCCATTGGATGCTGATACGAAGATGGATAGAATGCTAGAAACAGCCTTGTGAATACAATCAGAACCTTCGATATCTAAAAGCACAAGGTAGTCATCGACGTATCTAAAAACGCGCACTACATGCTGATCGCAAAGTTGTTGCTGCAAGCGCCTGTCAAAAAAGGACAAATACATATCACATAGCACGGGGGCAACCGCAGACCCAATACAAATGCCGGTCTTTTGAACATAAAATCTCTCCTCGTGCGCAATTACTGTAGAGCTCAAGTAGAACCGCAAAAGTTCAAGGAAACTCTCAGTGCTAATACCGCTTTCACTCTGAAAACTAATTTCACCAAACTCCTCGATGCTGTCCCTGACGGCTGTAAGCATGCCCTCATGTGGCACCGAATAAAACAGGTCCTGAATGTCCACAGAGAAGGCGGTCTTTGCAGACGGAAAACCGCTCTCCAACTCACGAACCACTTCACTGGAACTTCGAACGAGGTAAGGGTCCGTTCCCACTATCTTGTTAAGATGGCTCTGGAGGAACGAGCCGATTACTTTTTGCCAACATCCTTTCTCGGAAACAATCGCGCGAAGGGGGCAATCAGGTTTGTGGGTTTTTCCCGTGAAGAAGACCTCCAGATGGTCAACTTCTGTTTTCTTTACAGCCTTACACAGTGTACATCAGCATTAGAAAAATCATGTGTTCACGAAATGGCGTCTAGTTTCCGCGACCAGTGTGACCGCCTTACTGCCGCAGGGTACCCCCAACACTTGGTCTCTGCTGTATGTGTGCGCTTGCTACAGAAGCAGAAAACTGGCAGTAATGAGCAGAGGCGAAAAGAAAAATGCGCGTGCATGTCATCCCGTACCACCACGGCCTGTCCCATAACCTGAAAAACGTGGCGGCCAGGTATGGTCTCACGGTCGTCTTTTCAGCGCCCTGCAAACTCAGTAAAGTGTGCCCTATGATGAAGACAAGAATGAACATCAACAAATGCAAAAAGGAGCACAGCACGCGCTACACGGAATGCGCATCCGGGGTTATCTATGAAATTCCACTTTCTTGCGGGCGAGTATACATTGGCGAGACTGGACGATGTTTCAACCTGAGGGCACGCGAACACTTTCTGTCGATAAAAAACAACTCAGGCGGACATCTGTCTGTACATTGTTTGAAATGCGGTTGTCATCCTGATTTGCAAAGCACACGTGTTCTCGCAAGAGCAAATGAGGCAACGGAAAGAAAACTCGTAGAAGCCTACTTCATTAAAAAGAAAGGTCATGACTGCATAAGCATGCAATCTGTTTCACTATCAGACAAGGAATTTTCTTTTTTGGATGGTCATGTTTAAACCTTATTTCGCCGCAAAGTGATTGCTGATGCTATATATACTGTTGTGTCTGCGCCAAATAAACAGTTGGAAGTCTGCGCTCCGTGTGTCTTAATCGTTTCTACATCTGTCCTCGTCCTTTGCGCAGTTTATTTATTTTTACAAATCATGAACCAACTAGCCCGCCAAAAGGTGTTACTTGAAGCTATTTCTTCTACATCGGGCTCTTTTTTATGTTCCAAGACAAAGCAGGAAGCAGCAATCACTTGCGCCAACTTCATCGCCGTGACTACATGCAACTCCCGGGCGCTGTCTTACTGTTTAAAGCGTAAGATTGTTCCACCGCAAGTTCAAGGGCTCTTCGGATTCCCAGGACCTTCCTGGGGACACACCAGAGCGCATTTGCAAGATTTTGAAGTCCGAGGCCTGGCACACAATCAGGTACTTCGAAGATTGGCTCAGCGTCATCGTCAGAGACGGAGTCGACAAGAATGTGGACGATTTCCACCTGGCCGTTTACAGAAAGCAAGCGGCTGCATCAACTGAGTTTTTGTGGCAAAAGATGATGTCGTCACTGCCTTCAAAGAGCCGTCCAACCACGACCGGAGGGATGGTCACTGCCCTGGGAGGAGTCCAACTGCCAGCGGACATCGAGAAGGTCCTTTGTAAAGGCCCTAAGTTCTCCTTCGAGCCTTCTTCTGGACGGTCCCAGCTGCTCGCCATGGTACGGCAGGTCGGAGACCGGGTGGCTGAATCAAGCAGAGAGCGAGCGGTCTCGGAGGGAGTGGACCGATTACTACGCACGGCAAGTGATCACCCACCCAGGAAGCCTCCCTTCAGAAAGGTAGTGACTTTCCTTAAAGACAATGGTCTCAACATTATGCAGGCAGATAAGGAAGGAGGATTTGTCGTCATGCCCTCTGGGATGTTCGATGTTAAGGCCACCGAAGCTGTTCAGAAGCACTTTAAGCAGGTGGAATTTTCTCCGAAAAAACAAAAGAAGTTAGCTTTAAGGCTTCTGAGGGACCAGAACCTAGAGGCACTGTGTAAGGCTGTAAAGAAAACAGAAGTTGACCATCTGGAGGTCTTCTTCACGGGAAAAACCCACAAACCTGATTGCCCCCTTCGCGCGATTGTTTCCGAGAAAGGATGTTGGCAAAAAGTAATCGGCTCGTTCCTCCAGAGCCATCTTAACAAGATTGTGGGAATGGACCCTTACCTCGTTCGAAGTTCCAGTGAAGTGGTTCGTGAGTTGGAGAGCGGTTTTCCGTCTGCAAAGACCGCCTTCTCTGTGGACATTCAGGACCTGTTTTATTCGGTGCCACATGAGGGCATGCTTACAGCCGTCAGGGACAGCATCGAGGAGTTTGGTGAAATTAGTTTTCAGAGTGAAAGCGGTATTAGCACTGAGAGTTTCCTTGAACTTTTGCGGTTCTACTTGAGCTCTACAGTAATTGCGCACGAGGAGAGATTTTATGTTCAAAAGACCGGCATTTGTATTGGGTCTGCGGTTGCCCCCGTGCTATGTGATATGTATTTGTCCTTTTTTGACAGGCGCTTGCAGCAACAACTTTGCGATCAGCATGTAGTGCGCGTTTTTAGATACGTCGATGACTACCTTGTGCTTTTAGATATCGAAGGTTCTGATTGTATTCACAAGGCTGTTTCTAGCATTCTATCCATCTTCGTATCAGCATCCAATGGCCTTAATTTTACCCATGAATTGACCGCTAACGGTTCCATCCAGTTTTTAGATCTAAAATTAACGTTTAATGACAACCACATCTGCTGGTCATACCACCCTAGGACCAAGAAGGGCCTTTTGCCCTATGACAGTGCTCACTCAAAGCTTGTTAAAAGAGCCATCATTATGTCTAGCTGTACATCAGCATTAGAAAAATCATGTGTTCACGAAATGGCGTCCAGTTTCCGCGACCAGTGTGACCGCCTTACTGCCGCAGGGTACCCCCAACACTTGGTCTCTGCTGTATGTGTGCGCTTGCTACAGAAGCAGAAAACTGGCAGTAATGAGCAGAGGCGAAAAGAAAAAATGCGCGTGCATGTCATCCCGTACCACCACGGCCTGTCCCATAACCTGAAAAAGGTGGCGGCCAGGTATGGTCTCACGGTCGTCTTTTCAGCGCCCTGCAAACTCAGTAAAGTGTGCCCTATGATGAAGCCAAGAATGAACATCAACAAATGCAAAAAGGAGCACAGCACGCGCTACACGGAATGCGCATCCGGTGTTATCTATGAAATTCCGCTTTCTTGCGGGCGAGTATACATTGGCGAGACTGGACGTTGTTTCAACCTGAGGGCACGTGAACACTTTCTGTCGATAAAAAACAACTCAGGCGGACATCTGTCTGTACATTGTTTGAAATGCGGTTGTCATCCTGATTTGCAAAGCACACGTGTTCTCGCAAGAGCAAATGAGGCAACGGAAAGAAAACTCGTAGAAGCCTACTTCATTAAAAAGAAAGGTCACGACTGCATAAGCATGCAATCTGTTTCACTATCAGACAAGGAATTTTCTTTTTTGGATGGTCATGTTTAAACCTTATTTCGCCGCAAAGTGATTGCTGATGCTATATATACTGTTGTGTCTGCGCCAAATAAACAGTTGGAAGTCTGCGCTCCGTGTGTCTTAATCGTTTCTACATCTGTCCTCGTCCTTTGCGCAGTTTATTTATTTTTACAAATCATGAACCAACTAGCCTGCCAAAAGGTGTTACTTGCTTACATGGTATTTGGTGCCATCATTGACTTTGGTGAGTACAGCTGGACGTTGTGAGCACCTTTCGAGCTTTCCGAGGAACTCAAAACGACGTCGGTTGTGGTCCGAGTCATTGCTGATCATGTGAACCTAGCGCCGCCAACAAGTGTTTTTGTATCAGTCATGACCAATGCAGTTACCTGCAGCGAAGGTGTCCTAGGAGGTAACATTCAGCTGTTGTTGTGAAGAGGAATAGGCGTCGTAAGGGGAGTAGCTGAACTTGAAGATGGACGCATTGTGGTCCTCATGACGAACTTTCGACACGAAATGCAACACCTCACGAAAGGGCCGCTCTGGGCCACGTCAAGGAACTCCGAACTCCGCCAAAATCGTTGAGATTGCTGAAGATTTCTCGCCACTTCCGCAAGACAGTACGTCACCAGCGCAGCTCGAAAGTGACCCCAACCTCTTTGTCTCACAAAGACGACAGCTGACTAAACTCCTAGCCGAATATAGAGACTGCATCATCAAAAATACGAATACAGGCTTATCATAAAGAATAAACAAAAATATTCTGTGATAAATTGCTTGCTGCCAAGCTTGGCATCACTTAGAAAAAGGCAACTTACACAATCTACTCGCCACGCACATTTCTGGAGGGTTGATACATCGCGGACAGATTATGGCCTTCCAATGATTAGAAGTACAGTTCCAACATTACTAAACACCTTCATAAATTCTAATGTTAATATAATATCGTCTAGCCTGCGTGAGTTACGTGAGTGTCTACTTTTGATATATATTTGTTGTTGTTTATCTTTTGTCTCGTTGGAATGCCGAATTTTCTCGCACATATTTTTTTCATCGTTGATTTTATTTGTAGTTGATGGCCTGTTAGTCATCTTCTCTTCATTTTACCACAATAGAGTTTTCTGGTTGTTTCCGTTTGTTTTGCTGTTATGTTTTCCTGCTTGTATGAAACTTGGCCCCCGCTGTGCACCTATTGAGGGGGCTGGAGACATGTCAAGCTGCTTTGTCAGCTTTTTTCTCCAGCTCCCACCATATTGATATTGTCACGAATGGACAGGCGAGGAAACAAAAGAATAACTGGAAAACTGAAACGTTTAATGGGGCGAACTTGTGCCCAAAAATAAAAAGGAAACAGAAGATAACAACAGAGCGTCGCGGGCGTCGAAAGCGGCGAAGCAGCAGAGATCGAACGCTGAGGCGAAACTGACACCGGCTCGCCACGCGGAGCCCCTTATGTACACGCGTGGGCTTCTGGAACATTCGGCCTAGAACGTTCGGCGCGTAGAACATTCGTAACCTCAGAACGAGCAACACGGTTCTCGAATTTACCAGAACATCTAAATTGGAAAGAATAAATAAAAGACGCGGCGCTTCCAGGAATCGAACCCTGGGCTTTCTGCGTGAAAGGCAAGCGCGATAACCACTAGGCCACGCACGCTTTTTTTATTTTTATTTATTGCCTGATTAGACAATGGGAACAACAACAGAAAGCACACTCACGCTCACAAATGTTAAAAGCACGTAGGCCTCTGTGCAGTCACGCGACTACTTTAAAATACTTTTAAACACACCAACGCGTCTAGAATGGATATCCAGTCTGGAGGCTCTGACAGAGTGCGATACACTTCCCGAATATACGCGACACTTTCAATTAAATACTCTCTAGCGGGGCGCACCTTTATATCTGCGTTGTTTACTCCTGTTCTGGTCCTCCAGAGGCTGTGGAGGCCGAGAAGCATGAGCAAGTCGTACGGAACCCCACCTTCATTGACCAACGGCAAAAAACGGATGCCATGTGGGGTGAGGGGAGGTCTTTCTTCAGCGTGCGCTGAAGAATGTCCCATAGGAAAACCGCATCCCAACAATCGAGAAATATGTGTTCTATTGTTTCGGGCTTTTTACATAGTAAACAATTGATCGACCATGGGACAAACAGACCTCTTTCCTCAAGCCACGGCTTTACAGGCAGCGCGCCGCAGTGCAGTTTAAAGAAAAATGATTTAAAAGAAGGCTTCACCGGCATTTTCTTTACCCTCTTTAAGACGTCCTGCCCTGGTCCGTCACAGTACAGTGACCTATATAAAGGTACGGGTAAAAGAACGTCCACGAGGTCTTTATACAGCCGCTTGCGACTTACTGAACTTAGATACTCCAAGGAAAAGCGTACCTTGAGCATACGAAAGGAAAGTACAACTTCTCGCATGAACCCTTGAACACTAGCACATATTGGGTCACTAGACGACACAAGAAACTCAGGCAGAGAATTTTGCAAAAGGACCTGCAGGACTGTACGCAAGAATGAATCATTCTGGTCGCGCAAAAACATGAACCTTGAAACAATCTGACGGATAAACAAGTGGGACAGGCCCAGACCTCCACTACGAACAGAGCGAAACAAATTTGTACGGGAAGAGCGTTCCCAGCACGAACTCCAAATAAAAACTGCAAAAACTCTGTGCAGTTTCTGCACGTTTAGGCGCGACATAGGCAACGCTTGTAATATATACCAAATTTTCGCGATCAAAAATAAATTACAGACAGTGGCGCGCGCAAACATAGATAAATCGCGACCCCTCCAACCCTCCGCTTTTGCCCTCGCCCTATCAGTCTCCTCATTCCACATTTGAGTAGTGTCTCGGTAGTGTTCGAGCGGCACACCGAGATACTTCGCCGGCAAGGTTGTCCACTGGACGTTCAAAAAATCCCAGGCGCGGTGGCCCAGTTACCGTGCCAGAAACCTGCACATTTGCCCCAATTTATTACACTACCAGTTTGCCGGCAAAAGGCAGCCGCGACTCTGACAACTTCACGCAAACTGTCATGGTCAGTACAAAAAACTGCTATATCGTCCGCGTAAGAAAGGACTTTAACTTCGGATGATTCTAATTTAAAACCTCGTATGAATTCGTTATGAAGAAGCTTTAAACAAAAGGGTTCTAAATAAATCGCGAATAACAAAGGGGATAGAGGACAACCTTGCCTCACAGAAGAGTGGACTTTGACACTTTCACTGACACTCTTATTAACTATAATTGCTGTCGTACAGTTCGCGTAAGCCATTTTTAAACCATCTAAAATAACAGAACCGACGTTTGCGTGTTCCAAAATACAAAAAAGGACATCATGCGAGACACGATCAAACGCCTTCTCTAGGTCTAGTTGCAGCATTGCAACACGACCCTCGAAGGCATCGCAACATTCTAAAATGCTTCGAGCAACATGAATGTTCGTGCATATAGTACGACCCTTTATGCCGCACGTCTGATGCGGCCCGACCAGGGATGTGATAACGCTTTGCAACCTTCTAGCTAAGACTTTCATATATATTTTGTAGTCGACGTTCGTAAGACTTATTGGTCTGTAAGACGAAACGGATAAAAGTTTGACTCGGTCGTCGGACTTTGGGACTAGAACAATATGGGACTTTAGAAAGGATGGTGGCAACAAAGATTTTTCGTACGCCTCCGACAGTACCTCGTACAAAGCATCGGCGGCTTCCTTCTTAAACGTTTTATAAAAATCGGCGCAGAGCCCATCCGGCCCGGGAGTTTTACCATTAGCTAAGGCCTCGATTGCCGCTTCCAACTCACTAACGCTGATAGGCGCTTCTAACCCTTCTCGTACATGCCCTTCGAGCCTGGGCATGAGAGTCAAAAATTCACTTTCAAGCCCGGTACCTTTCTGAGCGCAGTGACCAAGCAGATCGCGGTAATGTTCAACAAAAGCTCGCTCGATTGTCTTCTGATCGCGCGTTATCAGATTACTGTAACGAATTTCTTTTATCTCATTTCGATGAGCATGCCTTTTCTCATCGCTCAGCGCACGCTTCGTTGGCCTTTCGCCCAGCCACAGCTTTTCTGATCGCGATCGCACGATAGCCCCTCGGTATCTTTCACAATCGAGTATTTCGAGCTGATTTTTTATATCTCTAATTTCTTTTTCAAACTCGCCCGGCTTCGCGCCGTCTTCCTTTAAAAGAAAATTTAACTGACTCCGTAGCTTTTCCTCTTTTTGCCGCTTTTGATAATTAATAATACTGCTCCTTTCAATGGCAGTAAGCTTTACGTCTTCTTTAAAAAGCTCCCAGCGCACCCCCCACCATTGTCTGTTCATCCTCGCGAAACTTTCTGAACAAGTCATCTACTTTTTCTCTGAATACTTCATCGTTCACAAGACCGCTGTTCATCTTCCAAAGCGACCAATTCCACCTTGGCTTTCTAACTTTGTCGCCAAGGGTGAACATGACTAAAGCATGGTCACTGAAAGAAACAGGCAATACGGAATAATTATCGCATAACGGGACAAGATCGAGCGAAACATAGGCCCTGTCGAGACGAGCATGACTAGAGCCTTGAAAATGTGTAAAATGGACGCTGCTTTTTGAGGAAACGTGTGCAATGTCCTCCAATGAATTATCCGCGACAACATCATTTAAATAAAAAGCACTTTGGTCGCGAACTCGGGTCATATTCGCACGATCCTCAGGCGCGCATACACAATTAAAGTCCCCAAGGAAAATAACAACCTTATCGCAGTTAAGATACTCACTTACGCCTTCAAAAAAAAACTTGCGCTCACGCTCGCTGGTTGGTGCATAGACACAAATGACGCGCCACTCAATATTCGAAAACAAAAAATCACATAAAACAAAACGGCCATACGCACAAGAAAGCATAGCAGTCTCGACAACATCCAGAGACCGACGAATAAACAAACAGCATCCCCCGATGTTCCCACAGCGTGCGAAACACATACATTAAAAAGAGTTCGGAAAGGTTGCACCATACGATCTGTCTGTTCTAGACTCTCGACTTTGGTTTCCTGAATGGCGATGACGTCCAGCTCGTTCTCGGCGAACAGTCGACTTAGTTGGTACTGCCGACGCCTCGCTGCAAGCCCGCGGACATTAAGCGTCGCAACACGTAATGGCGCTTCTAACATCACCGCCATTCAGGAAGGGAGACAGACAGACCGTATGGCGCTTACCTCGGAACGGACATGCGCGACGTCCCTTCTCGACGCAGGCTGGCGTCTGTCCTCTAAAGGCTCCGATTCCCAGGCCCTAGGCTAATTCCGGCGCGGGCCCTCACGGCGGCGGCTTGGCCGCCCTCCTGTCTTCCGCAGGAATGTCAGGCTTGAAGGGGCCACGTCGCCTCCACATAGGGGCCGCCTTTGAAGGCGGCTCCTCCTTCTTCTTCTCGGTTGGGTCAGTACCGTCGTCGTCGTGCGTCCTTTTCGCCGCAGAGCTGCCTGCCGAGGCGTCAGCGTCGGCCATAGGCACGTCGTCGGGCCGCCCCTCACCGGCGTCGTCCCCAACGGCAACCTGCGCACCAGGCGGTGCAAGCGTCTCCGCCGACGGCAGCTCCCGTTGCCCAGCTTGCTTCTTCTCCTCCGCCCTTGGTGCCGCGTCTTCCGGTCCCGAGGCCCCGCCGCCTTTAGGTTGAGAGGAGTCGTTCACCACAGGACTCTCGTTGCCCGGAGAACCCTTGGCGGCCTCCTCGGCCTCAGCCTCATCCATGAGGAGCTCAGATTTTTCCAAGCCCCCCACGGGCGCAGCAGCCGCCGCGTACGACCGGACGCACTGGGCGCCCTCATGGCCGAACCGGCGGCAGACGCTGCACCTCGGGACACGGCACTCCTTGCGGATGTGCCCCGTCCGCTGGCACCGGAGACAGAGCGGTGCCCTGCCAGGGACGACGACGAGGGCCAACTCGCCGCCCACACGAAGCTGGTGCGGGATGTCGTCCAGGGTGACTCCAGCCTTGAGTCGCAGCACCGCCGTGCGCGTCATGGTGCCGACGCTCTGGCAGCCGTCGACGCGCCACTTCTCCCTGGCCACCTCGGTGACCTTGCCGTACGGCGCCAGTGCCACCCTCACATCGTCGTCGGCCACGTTGAAGAGAAGCCAGTGCAGCTTCACACGTATGTCCTGGTGGCAGGGGTCAACGACGACGCAGCGGCGGCCCTTGACCGTCAGCTCCGGCGTTTCCAGGATCCTCTTTTTCCCACGGCAGACTTGAACGTTACCGCCCACACGTGGTTCATCTGGTACGCCCCGAGGGCAGAGACCTCAGGGAGCGCACCCAGACGAACCAACGCGTCGCGGAAATCTTCGATGCGGTACGGCCGCCCTTTCATGTCCGCATGCAAAAAGACGGTATTTGAAACAACAGACCCGGTTGGCAGGGGAGGCAGCATGACCTGGTAATCTTCATTATCGGTAGCCCTGATACCGCGGCCGGCGTGGGCCGCTGACACCGCTCCTTCGGAGCCAGACATCTCACGTCCGTACGCTTCGGCGGCCGGAAGTGGAATCTCGCAAGGCCACGAGCGCGCTGCCTACTTAGTCAGCTGCGCTCGCGGCAATATGGTGAATGAAGTTATTGATATTATTATTATTATTATTATTATTATTATTATTATTGTTCTTATTATTTTTGATTTTTTTTTAATATTATTCTTTGATTCGGATTTGTCGTGGTCAGCGCATTTAACCTATGTTTCCGGCAAGCTTCGCAGCGTGTGCTGCTTACTTTACAATAATAGGGTGTTTTTGCCATTTGCCGTAAGGAAATCAATTGCTAATGCTCTTGCTTATAGTATACTAAGGTATGGCATCACATTATTTGGTAACTGTGCAGAAATATGGCAAACTAAAATTGACCGCATCCTTAAGAATTTGTTAAGAAGTGTAGGTTATCATTATGATCTTGCACCAGAAGCTGACATCTTTGAGGCTCTACAACTGCCTAACTTCCATTCACTTTTTTTGCAATGTGTTGTGCTTTCTCATTTCTGGAGTAGCGAATTTAAACATCCCTTTGTGCCCCGCAGAGATTTACGTACCTCTGATCGCTTCATAATCCCCCGGTGTTTCACAAGATATGGTAAGCGAGAGCGCTCTTATTATGTGCCATACATTTTTAACAGACTCCCAAACCACTTTTTTGAAGCTACAAATAGGAGAAAATTGAAAAATTTATTGAACAGTATTACGCTCTAATTCATTGTTCAATTTCAATAATGTGCTGTTGTGTGATATTTTGTATCTAATATGTTTGCTGCGATAGTGTGAGGTGATTTTTTTTATTTTTTTTTCTCGTATAGTGCGATACATGCTTTAAATGTGTGCTCTACGGACTTCTTCTGTGCCATCTGTGACATTCCATTTGCTGGGTTCTGTCCTTCAAGCCTCTACTGGCTTCGACCGACCCGTCACCTTATAGTGTTATGAAGGTGTCTAAATAAATGAAATGAAATGAAAAAATGAAATTATTATTATTATTATTATTCCATTCCATTGTTGATTCTACATGTGTGAATAAATGTATTATTATTATTATTATTATTATTATTATTATTATTATTATTATTATTATTATTATTATTATTATTATTATTATTATATATGACACTCTTCTGCTAACGAGTCACCTTTCTTTTCCCATAGCGATGAAAATGCTACAGAAATGCTCCATCGAAATAATGGACTGGTTTGGCAAAAATCTAATCGACATAAACGTCTCAAAAACAAAATTAGTTTGTTTTCACAATCCACTTAAGACTATCATTTTAGACATTCCTCTTCTGCTCCGCACATCAGAATGCGTCGCCTGCCACTGTGCTCCCATTCCTTATTCGAACACCGTAAAATACTTAGGTATTCTTTTTGACTCAGACCTTTCGTGGAACTCACATTTCATAAAACTATGCTCAAAATTAAGGAGTGTTTCCTGCTTATTATACAACATCAAGCCCTTCTTGCCATTTGATATCCGAAAACTTATAGCTAACTCGTTAGCATATAGCATACTCCGCTATGGCATAACAGTTTATGGCAACTGCTCCGGGTTATGGCACAAAAAAGTCAACAGTATCTTAAAAGGAATCCTGCGCCATGTACTTTACAAACCCTCGACATATTGTCAAGATCCTTTTCAAGCCCTCTTTATGCCTAATTTTCAGTCTCTCTTGTTTGAAACGACCATGCTCACCCACTACTGGAATGACGAATTTAAAACACCCCATCCAACATCCCGTCAACTACGACTAGACACTCGGTTTTTTGTTCCCACGTGTTATACACGGGCTTAAGCTGAGCTAGTTGGGTCATTCTTTCTTTGTTCTTTTGTTTTTTGTTTCTTTGTTCAGCTGGCCCATCGTAAGTGTTATACACGTTATGGCAAGCACATGCGACGTTACTATGTTCCTCAAATTTTTAACTCGTTACCATCCAACTTTGAAGACCTGACTTCAAAAAAGAAACTAAGGAAAGCTTTACGTCATTATACTTCCCTAAACGAAACCCCTTAAAAAACATGTTTTTCTTGTTTTTTTGTTTTTGTTGGTTGCGGTTTTTTGTCATGTTTAAAAGACCAAACGTCCCTGCTTTTCTTTTGCAACATTTTTTAAAACTTTTATTAATGGTGCACATTGTATTTGGATTTTACTTTTTACTTTTTTCTAACTTTGTGAAGTTGTCGTGATTTGAAAGGACCGAAACCGATAGATATGTATATATTATAGAGCTAATTGATCATACTGATTGGTGCTTCAGAGTACATACTGTTTGTATGTAAAACATTTGACATTCTGTGTCGCATGACCAACCTCTGAAACTTCACGAACTTTTTCTCAAGACTGTGACAAAGCTGACTTTTTTTTATTTTTTCATTTGTACACTTACTGTTACTGCGACGCTCAAGCTTTTTATGTTCTTTTCTTCACCTAATGCCGATGCGATGCTCACGCTTTCTTTTTTTTCTCTAATACTCTTCTTGATGCTACTGCGATGCTTAACTTTTGTGTTCATAATAGTACTTCACTCGATGTCACCTCAACTTAGGTTCTGTCCCACAAGCCCTTGATGGCTTTGACGAACCTGCATTAATTTCGACTACTCTCAAAGAGGAGCAATAAACTTATTATTATATTATTATTATTATTATTATTATTATTATTATTATTACTATTATTACTATTATTATATCGTCGTGGGTGCGCCCAACAAAGGTTGCGAAGCACCGCATTGTTGCTGAAGACGACGCTCTCCTTGTGCAGCTTTCGCCATGCAGTCTCCGTAAAAGAGAGGAGGGTCAACCAGGATCAAGTTCAATAGTTGATGAACGACGACATAAACCAGCCTTCTAGCAGTTCGTGAACCGCTCCGGTTGTACAAGTTAAAAAGAAGAATGGAACGTTGAGGTTCTGCATGGACTATCGTCAGCTGAGCGCGGTGTCGAAGAAAGACGTCTATCGGCTTCCCGAATAAACGACACTCTACATCCGCGGCCCCATTCCCGAATGTTTACATCGATGAACCTGAAGTGGCTACTGCCAGATCAAAGTTGATGAACGTGACAGAGAGAAGACAGCCATCGTCACTCTGGTTCAACGAGGTGGAGGGGCTTAGAGCGATAAACCGGGGTTCCGGTCTGCACTCGAAAGTGACCCGCATATGGCCGCTGCCATTGTACGCAAATTTGACCACTCGTCACATCACCAAACCAAATACGTGATGTCAGAGGAAATATGGCAGCGCCCAGGCAGCGGCTGGTCCCAGCTGGGCCGGAGCATTGGCCGGAGCTTGTCGGATACATTGTTCGTTGTCGTTCGTCTCGGCGAGTTGATTTCAGACGCGGAAGCCGTCATGTGAGGCCGGTCGAAAGTGACTTCAGAGCTCAGCGTAGTGTCTGACGTAAGTATAACGTGAAAATACAGAGGAACGGTGTACATTTTGCTGGTGACCGACGGGGATATTGCAACGAAAGAGACAATCGGCCCTACGTTGCTCGGACCCCGGATGTATTCGGATACCAGTAGGATAAATTTTAAGGCAACGTTTCTGTGCTCTCTTTGACAATCGGAATCTTTGACGTCTGCAGTGAAGCGTAGATACATAGGAAGGAAAGTGCTTGAGTCGTGCTTGGCAATGTGCAATCGTGGCGCCGCTTCGTTCAAATGACCGAAGGCTCACTTTGGTTGTGCGGTGCACCGGAGAGCTGCCTTGAACTTTGTAGTTCCCGCGCCGTGCTAAATGATACTGTGCTTCTTTCCAAATTGTTCTGGCGTAGACGTGCACTTTCACGGAGCACAGGTATTGCAGTTGGTATTGATTCCACTGGTCTGTTGCACGTTTCGTCGACACAAAAGTTTCAACAACACTCGTTACGTGAATTGCAAGCTGTATGGGACATAACATCACGCGTGTTACCTACCCAGTCCACCCGTTCACGCCGCTTTGCGACGACAGTCTGCAGCGGCTCATTACCAGAAAAGTGGTCCCACATCCATTTCAGTTCCGCTCGTCCACGGCAGTCGCCAAACCTCGAAGGAGAGGATTTATTCAGACAGAATGCCACTAAAACAGTTTAGCTTCTTTAGTGGTCAGGATAGACTCTCTTCTGTCTGTTTTGTTATGTTGTCACAGATGCTTGCTTCAGTTCTATTTTATATCAATATTTACTATTCTGGAAAGTTCCAGGCCATGCTCAGCTGTCATCGTATGTTCTGGTGGAGGTGCTGCGCACTTTACCCATAGCCCTTCACTCTGTGTGGACACAGGCGGCATAGCCGAGTTGCCCGATAACAAGACACGGGTGGCGGATTATCCCGCGTCTTAAGCCCCCTGCGAGCCGTGAACTAAGTCCTATCCCGAACCCGGCAGAAAAACCGCAAAACGAGCGAGTACCTCAAGGACGAACCTCGGAAATACGCAACGAAGAACCTGAAATCTGAGCCAGTTACTGCTACCAGCAAAAACCACCGGAATTGAGTCTTTTGCCAGGAAAAACGAAGCTGACAAAGCCCACAATGCCCGTCGCACCTCACACTCCGATGCCCTTTCACGCAAGGTGTATAAAGACGCCGAGGGCTAGACTGAAATATGACCCTGTCGCCCGCCACAGTGGGTAGACGGACAACCAGCTCCTGCAGAACCTATACTTCTCGTGGAAGAAACTGCCAGGCACTGGTTTGAGAACCACGAATCCTTCTTAACGTCGTCAGAAGTTTGCAAAATCAAGCTGAAGTGCCTGTTCATCAACCAACATTGACGAGGGAGAGCCGAATTCCTGATTCAGGACACGGCCCCAACGAGAGCGTCACCGCCTTCATGAAGGATGTTTTGCGCCTTATCGAGTACCCACGCGAACCCTGATGCTACAGAAGACAGAAGCTAAGAATACCGTGTCTTTTATGTGAGGCACAACACCTTCGGCAGCCTTGTCCGCAACCCCACGACAACAGTCGAAGGGTTCATATCTCATTAAAACTTTGGTTTGGGCTAGTTGGTCCGTGGTAGGTATAAGTTCATATCAGCGAAGCTTCCAACATTGAGTGTACACTGCAGCCCCGAGCCTGTCAATATCAACAACTCCCCAGCGTCTCGACACTCGAGTCGTCCAGCTGCAACTTCGACGCCAGCCTCCCAGGCATCCGCCACATCATCCACAAAGTTGTCCGGGAGGAGATCAGGAAGCTACTTTCTGCCATCAGTTCCCCGGCTTTTATTTTGATTGCCGAGATTTTTTCGGAACAAGTTCGACAGGCATTTCAACTGGAAACTTCTTCGAGCGAAGCGGCATCTGACGAACCGAGGGCGACTTATGCCACAAAGTCACGACGGCCACCACCGGCTACCCGTTACTATTCAATGCCAATTCCACGAGACACCCCAACGCCGAAGCATTCCCGATTTCAAGAAGAACCAGTGTAGTTCCGCGCTGAACAAAGTACACCGAGGAAAACGGAGGTGCTGCGAACTGTCGACCGAAAACCACTCTGCTACCATTGCATGAGGCCAACCGTGTCTACTGGAAGTGCCCGTACCAATGAATTGGCCTGCAAGGGTTCAAGCCGAATGACCCTCGACCACGTCTCGACGAGCGTCCGCGAAAGATTGAGAAATATATTCGGCGGCCTTTGTCCCTGGTGCCGACATTACCCCGAAGCTCCTGATCCCCTTCACCTTGACGGGAGGTAAGCACGATAAAGCAGGTGAGCGGCAATGCAAGGACTTTTGGTTTGGTGTCGGTTGTCGTCCAAGGGCAATACCTAATAATTTGCTGACACTAATTCTCTGTGTCCACGTCACGAAGCACACAATTTCCAAGTTTGAGGCAGAATGCCGCTGAGTGACTTGAAGAAATAGAATGGCTGGTTGTTCTCAAAAGTGGACTCCAAGCATCACCCGACTTCACTTTGCCACACAATACTTACACAAGTTGCAGTGGTCGTGGGATGCAGAAAAAATCGCCATTACGAAATGAAAGGGAAATGGCTTGAATAGCAAACAAACATTGTTGCCAGCTATCAAGTCAACGGTACAGCAAAAGGAACAGCCACGTAAGCAACACATACTCGAGCTTGCTGCATTGATGCAGAAAACTACCTGGGAAATATGCGGATTAAAACCCAGCCCTGAAGCTTCAGTGCATCAGATATCGGTGGCCGCACATGACGTATGATGATGTACAAGACGGCATCAGTCGGTCAAATTCGCCACTTGACCAAACTGAACACCGACGTTCCAGGAGAGTCATCTGACAACAAAGAGCACAGGTACTACGACTGGAGACCTGACACAAGACTGTCATAGAAAGAACTCGGGTTGGAACCAGTTGCAAAGAACAAATAATTGTGTAATCAAGTGGAAATAAACATATTTGATACACTAACCAAATAAACATATTTACGCTCGCCTTTTCGCCTTCAGAGTCTATACACGAAAAATTGTGTTCACCGCGCGTGCTAGACTTTCTGAGGACACTTACATCTCTGACCCCTCAATATTAATTAATGGGACATACCCCAGTCATGTGAAAATGTTATTTATCAATTTCCTCCAGGGGCCTTTGTAGGCATTGCAGAGAGGATACTTGAAACTACGCATGATGATAACTTGTTACAGCATTATGCTGTAACAAGTTACAGCACACTGCTGTAACTTGTTAATTGCAAAATCAAACACACCTCTGAGCATATAGTTTAATAGAATGTGTTGATGCATTGTTATATAGCAGGACACTTCCTATATGTATGACACAATCGATCCTTTGCAAAACCACATCAAGCAACACAAATGTCACCATTTTGTTTTCGGCGTAAAGCACAAGAATGGGCCCCATTTCACGTCGAACGCTAATGCAGCATTCGAGACCAATAGGCGCTCAGCCAAACTCACAGTCACGGCAGACGTAACATTCTTGTCGAACAAACGCCCAAAGTATGAAGGCCTTTGGTAATTGGAGTTGTAGCTACTGTAATTCGTTCCATCACAATTTGGAAAACGGTAAAGGCTACAGTCTCAGTGAGCCAATATGCACGTTGGAGAGGGGCAACTGACAACATATCATCAGAGTGCTCGTCTGCACAGATTTGTTACACACCTTCACTCTGTCTCTCCGATTGGCTCAAGGGGGCTGTGGCGGTTGCCCTTTTCCAAGTTACGGTGATACAAAGTATAGGCAGCCCACACTTTTGAAAAAGTCTATGGAAGAAACCGAAAGGATGTGTCAACATTTTTCAACATGCTCTTCGGACAAGGGATGAACACAAATATGAATTATCTTTTCCAGGTAATTAGAACAAGTAAATAATTGACCGGCTAATACAATGCACTTTTGATGGAAAAAAAGTATTGCTGCAATAAATCCTACGAAAAAGAAAAATGTGCAGTTAATCTATGCATACACCAAAATGGTTGTTCTTATAGCAAGTTGAACAGCTTTGAAGCAGGTGCCTGCAACGATTTATTCATCCTCACACTCAACAGAACGTCATCCTCGCAGCTGAAAATAAGTGTGCACTTCGCACTCACAAAAAAAAAGGAAGAAAAGCGATCGAATGTAGAATCGTCGATTAGCACAAACATCAAGATCGCAGGAGACGCCTCGCTAAAGGTTGGCTGTGATTATGCAGTTACCTAGGGCTGAAACGAATTCCCCTAGGCCCTACGTCTGACGCATACATTTCGTGTCGATTCTCAGACATTCCAACGTTCAAACAAAGCTTAGAGAACGCGAAAATTGCATGCTAAAAGCACTCAAAGTTCTATCGATCCTCGAACACATCCGGGAATCCGAGCACCGGTATGGTGATACGGTTGATGCTGTCTCACAAGCCAGATGACCAAGAGCGATCTTGCGCAAAAAGGGTATAAAGTCTCATTCCTTCATGTTTTCACATTACACTTGCGTCAGCGAGCACGACAAAGCCTGAAGTCTTTGAAAAGCAGCTGCACATCACGGCTATAGCGCACCGAACAAACTCGCATCCGCCAGCTCTGGGCGCTGCCATCTTACCGATGACGTCACGGCTCTTGGGAGGTCACGTGACGAGTGGTCACTTTTGCGTACAATATGGCGGCAACCGGGGGTGCGACTTCTGGACTTCCGGTTTATCACTCTAAGCCCTTCTACCTCGTTGCTCTGAATGGACTGTACGAGTTCAAGGTGGCGCCCTGCGGACTATGCAATGCGCCAGCAAGTTTCCGGAATGTCATGGATACCATGCTAGCAGAATTAAAAAGTGTGACGTCTACCTTGAGAACGTCATGGATTTTTCAAAAGATTTCGGCGAGCACTTGCGACGACTTTGATTTCTTTTATAAGCCATACTGACCGCCAGACTGACACTCAAGCCATCAAAGTGTCGGTTTGCCTATCGCTGACAAAGGTTCCTAGGCCACTTGGTCAGCATTTGCATCGCCGAGAGATAAGGAGGATGTCCGAATATTTTTTGGAGAATGACCACTATCGGCGCTTCGTTCGGAATTTCGGAAGGATTTTCGCACTTCTCATACACCTCGCGAAGGACGCCAAGAAGTTTGAATGAACCAAGGAGCCGAAGCAAGCACTCAACGAGCTGAAGCGAAGGCTCCACTCCCCATATTCTTGGACATTTCGATCAGGATGCGAAAGCCAAGGTTCACACGCACGCTCGTAACGCAGTACGTAGCGTTGTACTTGTTCAAGTGCAAGGAGGCGGCGAGGGAGTCGTAAAATACGCAAGCCGGACATTGTCCAAGGCGGACAGAATTTACTACTTTACTGAAAATCTTTAGAGGTCGACTAAGCAATTATGACGTTTCGTCCGTACTTGTATGGGAGCCCGTTCCGCGTAGTCACAGACCACCACTCGCTTTCATGGCTTGCGAACATCAAGAACTTTTCAGGACGCCACGGTCCTTTGAACCTGCGACTACCATATTTTAATGTTACTGTGGTCTATAAGTGAGGCAATAAGCAGAGCGACGCCGACTGCCTCTACAGAGCCCCTGTCAAGACAACTTTCAGCAGCAGCGACGACTATGACGACGAGTTCTTCATAGGCGGAGTGAACCCCTACGACATGGCATTACGTCAGTTCACTTCAGTTTTTGAGTGAAAGCAAAAAAGAAAATAAATAAACGTTTGTCTCTCTAGTTCTACCACCAGACGGCGTAACAGTTTAAACCAACTAAAACAAATGAATGCCGAGGGCCAGTTCGTCTGCTTCTTGCGCAGGGGTAGCAGTGACGTCAGAACGCCGAGCCCTAATTGGCTGATCGCGACCCCCTATCTGAGCGTCGTCTGCTCCTTTGCGAAGTCGTCTGCTCGCAACATTGTCTTGTCTTACCTTTCCTGCGACTTTCGGAGGCGCAGGATTTTACGAGCGAGCGCGACTTCGCCTTTCAGAGAGTGCAGGCGAAATAACTCGAGCGGTACTTTGTTTTTGTCTAACAACTATCAGACGCGCATCAAGGAGAGAAGTCAAAGGACTCACTGGCGACGTTTCCCGAGGCGCCGAGGTTTGTTTGGTAAGAACCGAGAGTCAGGGTGATTATAGCCGGTTATACGTTAAGAAGGTAGGAGAAGCCCCTCCCACAAGCGTGATGCGCCGGTTTCAAATCCCTCCGTTGTCCAAAGAAGAGTTCACTGGAAACACTCCTTGTTCCGCATCAATGAATAGATATTGGCTACAGAGTCACGCCAACTTGTCTCCGATGTCACTTCTTAAGAAAGCAAACTTTGTATTCATTGGAGGGGGAACCAAGCCCCTGAAAGCAGCCTTTGTATCCATCGGAGCGGGAAGCTAATCCCCGAAAGTCGTCTTTGTTTCCATAGGAGGGGAAAACTCTATCTCCCTCTCGTGGTTTCCACAATGCTAAGTCAAAGTCGAAAGATGAAGGAAATATGTACATAAAGGGAAGACCCTCCTCGCACGTTAGCTGCAACGTCACGGAAACGATGGTACGCTGTTGGATGCGGAGGTGGCGGAGGGATATATGATTCCTTTTGAGGGGCATTTTCCGCTACCTTCTTGACTTGCAACCTAATATTGTGTCCGTAAGTTCCCTCCCAAATACTTTTTCCTCCCTTCGTGTGCGGCGAGTCTCCTCACTCTTTAACGGGGTCGGCGGATGGGCGCGGTTGGCGCAGTTGACGTCGTCTGCTTCACGTCTGCTAGTTAAAGCGATGGCTGCTTTACCTTTCCTGCCTTTGTCGGAGATTCAGCTTTTTCACCGGCGAGAATGATGTGCTCGAACAATAGTCTCCCTGACTGGCATGCCAAGGGACGTTCGCAAAACGCTCAACATTATTTCTTCCGTCTAGGCCGAAGTTTCTGATATGATGTTGGTCACACCCAAAAATATCAGATTGTCTTGACTGGTCGGATCTTCCGCCTCGTCAGGACGTGCTCACAATGCAGTGTTTTCGCCCTGTGCACTATCGGCAACATTTTGGGCCTCAATTACTGCTGTCTGAAGTTGTACTACAACAGAGGCGCTGGATTTGAACTGGAAGAAGCCTCGAGTTGTTGTCCGATATGTTCGCCCTCATTGTTTCTTGGTTCTGCTTAATCTCGTTAATACATGTTAGGATTCCTGATTGTGACGACTGAATCTGTATTGATCTCGCGTTAACGTCAACGAGCATTTGATGCATTTCATTAAACTGTTTAAACTGCTCGGCGTTTATCGTACAAGTGTTGGTTTTCATATCGCCCGAGGGGAAAAGCTGGAGGATGAAGACGTCAACACATTCGCACACGGTTTCAGATAGCACTTGTGAGCACGGGAATACCAATAAGACATTGCTAGTCCTTTTAGCATATGAGAGGATGAACCAACCCGTACGAACAAGAAGAGGGCTGGATAAGTTGACTCCGTGTCACAGGTGCTCCCGTGCTAACGCAAACCGGCGTGGCGCCGGCTGGCGTTTATATCGGCTCTGGATGGTGGTGGCGATGTCGTTGTTACTGTTGACGTTGTCGATACGGTGAAACTCTCGCCGAAGATTATGTGGCGACATGGCCACAGATCCGCAGGCCTTTCTTGAAGCGGAAATCCACCGTCGTGGTGATCGATGTGGTTTGGCACGCCCTCTCGAAGAATGAACTCCCTGTATCCTGGACCGTCCCAGCCCGAAAGCCGGCCACGGGAAGCAGACCGTTACCTGTACGAAGAAGAAGAGTGCTTGAAAGTAAACATATTCGGCAGAAATCTGCCTGGTTGGGTGTGAATTAAATCGGAAAATGTATCTCCAACCAAAATTTAAAAGGCAACCCGACGTTTCAAAACCAACTCGGTTTCTTCTTCAGGGGTGACCGATGGCACGCGGACACAGCAGCAGCTCCTAACCTCTTTGTCTTCAAACAAGAAAAGAAAAGAAAAAGGAAAAGAAAAGGAATTGAAAAATGGATAATTGAAAAATTGTAAAATAACTTTTTAGCTATGGAGATGGCCATCTCTTCAGCTTTTCCGTCAGGTCACAGTCGACTGCATGTCACAGGTGCTCCCGTGCTCGCTAAAACTTTCAGCCTTTTCACTCCGGCGAAGAAGCAAGGCCAGCGAAGCTGTACTATGATGGGACGACGTCAAGGACGACTTCTTGGGCGACCTCAAAGACGACGCCTAGAGGACGACATCAGGGACGACCTTAAGGACGTCTAGGACGACCTCATAGACGACCTCGAGGACAACCTCAGGAACGACGTCTAGGACGACCTCAAGGATGACGCCTCTGATGACCTCAGGGACGAAGTCTAAGACGATTTTAATGACGACCTCAAGAATGCCTTTAGGACAACCTTTAGGACGACCTCAAGGAAAATCTTAAGCACGACTTCTAGGACAATCTGAAGAACGACCTCAAGGACGACCTTACTGACAACTTCTGGGAAGACCTCGAGTACAACGTCTGGAACGATCTCAAGGACGAATTTTAGGTTGACCTCTACGACGACCTCAAAGATGACTTCTGGGATGACCACGAGGACAACCTCTCGGACAACTTCAAGGACGATCTCAAGTACGAAGTTTAGGACGACCTCAAGGACAACTTTTAGGACGATTTCAAGGACGACTTCTTGGGTGACCTCAAGGACTACGCCTAAAGGATGACATCATGGACGACCTCAAGGACTCCTAGGACGACCTCATAGACGACATCGAAAACGACCTCAAGGACGAAGTTTAGGACGACCTGAAGGACGATGCCTAGGATGACCCCAGGGATGAAGTCTAGGATGATTTCAAGGACGACTTCAAGAACGACTTCTAGGACAACCTTTAGGACGACCTTAAGGACGACCTCGATGACAAGTTCTAGGACGACCTCGAGGACCACGTATAGGACGATCTCAAAGAAGAATTTTAGGACGACCTCTATGACGACCTCGAAGATGACTTCTGGGATGACCACGAAGACAACCTCTCGGACAACATCAAGGACCACCTTAAGGAGGACGTCTAGGACGACCTCAAGGACGAGTTCTAGGACGACCTCGAGGACGACATCTAGGACGGCGCCTAGAGAAATTAAGACTTTCCACTCTGGTGAAAACCAGAGTGGAAAGGCTGGAAAGGTTACCGCCATCTATGAACGAGGCCGGCAAGCCGGTTGCCTAGTTGCCGCCGTCGCTCACAGATGCCGGTAGCTGTCCAGAGTTTTGTGTCGACACTTGTTTGGTGCCGGACACGATCCTCGGGAACCTAGTTTTTAACAGCTCCGCTGTAATGAGTGAGTGAAAAGACGTTTATTGACACTGGTGAATGGAAGAGTCAACTTATTGGCAAGTTTAGAGATAGTTGGTTAGGCGGGACATTGGCGATTTACATAACTCCGGTACAGCTGTGGTCCCGCCGTGGGGGAACGACCCCCTTATATGTGCATGTCCAGCCCGGTCTCGCTCAGGTAACTGAGCAGGCCGGACAAGACCGCGACGCGCTTGTCCCTTTCTCCCTCAGGTCGACACCAGGCTTCGAAGGAGGTGGGGCGGAGTTGTTGGTCTAGCGCGTCCAGGGCTTTTGTTCTCTCCTCATCGAAGTTTGGGCAGTCCCATACGAGGTGATGCTCGTCGCACTCTACGCCGCGATTTCTGCAGTAGATGCAGCCCTTGGAGCAGGCTTCCTCTTCTCGTCGCAGCTTTCTTGATAACAAGCTGTAGTCGTGGTCTATTGCAATCGAAGCGCCGTCAACGGTGTTCTTCCTTCTCGCGGGCCGCCCGCTCCCATCTCTGGGTGCGGGCCGGCGTGATGGCGGCGTGGGCTCTGAGTCTTCGCAGCTTGACCGTCTCATGCCGTCGAAAGAAACCCGAAGGAATGCTCACTTCAGGGAGCTCGCCTCTGGCATTTAGCTTCATCTTTACCTCTTTTTTCATCGCCAGTTTAATGTTGAGGACGGTGCCCTCGGGGTCGTATAAGTTGAAAGCGGACGATGGCGGTTGCACAGAGGGGGCCGCGACCGGGTCCTGGCGTTGAAGGTCGATACGATTAAGCTCTTCGATCGCCACCCGGTGCGCCTTCTCGTTACCATCAGTGCCCGCGTGACCAGGAATCCACTCTACGCTCATGGAGAGCGGGTTCGGGTCGCGTCGTTCCAGTTCATGCGCTAGCCGGAAGATCTCTCCGACTGCGGCGTGTGCCTTGACTTGCGTCCTAAGTGCCCTCACGGTTGCCTGCCCTAATGAAAAATATTTTTTACTGGAATGTCATTTTCAGTAAAGTCTATTTTACTGGATTATGGGACTGTTTTCACTTCCAGTAAAGCCGTAGTTTACCGGAATGTCGGCGGATTTTTTACTGGAATGTCACCGGTTGGTTTACAGGAATGTTACCGGCGTTTTACCCGAATGTCACCGGATTTCTACCGGAAGTTTATTTCCAGTAAAAATCTATTTTACTGGATTATGGGACTCTTTTGCTTCCAGTAAAGCCACAATTTACCAGAAGATCACCATATAATAATATCTTTATTATCTTCGAAAGAATACATGTGTGCGTGTTGGCCCACGAAAGCAAAGATGCTTGTATGTGAGACCAGGCAGCCAATAAAATACCGTGACACAATGAACACTAGAGAAACAAAACAAACAAACAACAATAACGTAGGAATGTGGGCAACGAATACGCACTAAGTAATTATATAATTATTATTGCGCGAGCGTGAGGCACCATTCTCTTACATTCCGTTTTACCGCACGAAAGGATGATATGTTCAGCAAAGACTCTGGCAAACTGTTGAAGATTGGCCGGAATTCATAGTGTTTTTCTTTCTTTTTTCGGAAGTCAACGGAAGCCATTTAGAGGAAGCCTGTGAACCGTGGTTGGTGCATGTTTACTAGATGCTGGACGATTCGGTAACAATAAAAGTGGTCAGTCCACAGAGACCTGAAGGTTCTATGTATCTATTTAACCGGGTCGATACCAGTGAAACAATTTGCACAGCTGTAGACAAAAGCAATCAGACCAAATAGGAACAACCGAGTTCTTTGTCGCAAAAGATATCTTTCAAGGTACTTACAATGTCGCTGGGTAAATTCCTAGACGTACGGTAATAAAACCGCGCAGGTGCACCACACGGACACACACACGTATGATCTCAGTAGCACGTTTAGCGAAAACCACGAACCGCGCGAAACGAACATCCGCCGCCGTTGAGAAATCATGGGCACAAATCACGGTGTCGTCCCTGATGCCGCCGCCGCGGGTGCACCCTGGCGTCAGTAGCACGCTTAGCGAAAACCACGACCGCGCGAAACGAACATCCGCCGCCGTTGAGAAATCTCGGGCACAAATCACGATGTCGTCCCTGATGCCGCCGCCGCGGGTGCACCCTGGCGTCAGTAGCACGCTTAGCGAAAACCACGAACGCGCGAAACGAACATCCGCCGACGTTGAGAAATCTTGGGCACAAATCACGGTGTCGTCCCTGATGCCGCCGCCGCGGGTGCACCCTGGCGTCAGTAGCACGCTTAGCGAAAACCACGACCGCGCGAAACGAACATCCGCCGACGTTGAGAAATCTTGGGCACAAATCACGATGTCGTCCCTGATGCCGCCGCCGCGGGTGCACCCTGGCGTCAGTAGCACGCTTAGCGAAAACCACGAACGCGCGAAACGAACATCCGCCGACGTTGAGAAATCTTGGGCACAAATCACGGTGTCGTCCCTGATGCCGCCGCCGCGGGTGCACCCGGCGTCAGTAGCACGCTTAGCGAAAACCACGACCGCGCGGAACGAACATCCGCCGCCGTTGAGAAATCACGGGCACAAATCACGATGTCGTCCCTGATGCCGTCGCCGCGGGTGCACCCGGCGTCAGTAGCACGCTTAGCGAAAACCACGAACGCGCGAAACGAACATCCGCCGACGTTGAGAAATCTTGGGCACAAATCACGGTGTCGTCCCTGATGCCGCCGCCGCGGGTGCACCCGGCGTCAGTAGCACGCTTAGCGAAAACCACGAACGCGCGAAACGAACATCCGCCGACGTTGAGAAATCTTGGGCACAAATCACGGTGTCGTCCCTGATGCCGCCGCCGCGGGTGCACCCTGGCGTCAGTAGCACGCTTAGCGAAAACCACGACCGCGCGAAACGAACATCCGCCGACGTTGAGAAATCTTGGGCACAAATCACGGTGTCGTCCCTGATGCCGCCGCCGCGGGTGCACCCTGGCGTCAGTAGCACGCTTAGCGAAAACCACGAACGCGCGAAACGAACATCCGCCGACGTTGAGAAATCTTGGGCACAAATCACGGTGTCGTCCCTGATGCCGCCGCCGCGGGTGCACCCTGGCGTCAGTAGCACGCTTAGCGAAAACCACGAACGCGCGAAACGAACATCCGCCGACGTTGAGAAATCTTGGGCACAAATCACGGTGTCGTCCCTGATGCCGCCGCCGCGGGTGCACCCTGGCGTCAGTAGCACGCTTAGCGAAAACCACGAACGCGCGAAACGAACATCCGCCGACGTTGAGAAATCTTGGGCACAAATCACGGTGTCGTCCCTGATGCCGCCGCCGCGGGTGCACCCTGGCGTCAGTAGCACGCTTAGCGAAAACCACGAACGCGCGAAACGAACATCCGCCGACGTTGAGAAATCTTGGGCACAAATCACGGTGTCGTCCCTGATGCCGCCGCCGCGGGTGCACCCTGGCGTCAGTAGCACGCTTAGCGAAAACCACGAACGCGCGAAACGAACATCCGCCGACGTTGAGAAATCTTGGGCACAAATCACGGTGTCGTCCCTGATGCCGCCGCCGCGGGTGCACCCTGGCGTCAGTAGCACGCTTAGCGAAAACCACGAACGCGCGAAACGAACATCCGCCGACGTTGAGAAATCTTGGGCACAAATCACGGTGTCGTCCCTGATGCCGCCGCCGCGGGTGCACCCTGGCGTCAGTAGCACGCTTAGCGAAAACCACGAACGCGCGAAACGAACATCCGCCGACGTTGAGAAATCTTGGGCACAAATCACGGTGTCGTCCCTGATGCCGCCGCCGCGGGTGCACCCTGGCGTCAGTAGCACGCTTAGCGAAAACCACGAACGCGCGAAACGAACATCCGCCGACGTTGAGAAATCTTGGGCACAAATCACGGTGTCGTCCCTGATGCCGCCGCCGCGGGTGCACCCTGGCGTCAGTAGCACGCTTAGCGAAAACCACGAACGCGCGAAACGAACATCCGCCGACGTTGAGAAATCTTGGGCACAAATCACGGTGTCGTCCCTGATGCCGCCGCCGCGGGTGCACCCTGGCGTCAGTAGCACGCTTAGCGAAAACCACGAACGCGCGAAACGAACATCCGCCGACGTTGAGAAATCTTGGGCACAAATCACGGTGTCGTCCCTGATGCCGCCGCCGCGGGTGCACCCTGGCGTCAGTAGCACGCTTAGCGAAAACCACGAACGCGCGAAACGAACATCCGCCGACGTTGAGAAATCTTGGGCACAAATCACGGTGTCGTCCCTGATGCCGCCGCCGCGGGTGCACCCTGGCGTCAGTAGCACGCTTAGCGAAAACCACGAACGCGCGAAACGAACATCCGCCGACGTTGAGAAATCTTGGGCACAAATCACGGTGTCGTCCCTGATGCCGCCGCCGCGGGTGCACCCTGGCGTCAGTAGCACGCTTAGCGAAAACCACGAACGCGCGAAACGAACATCCGCCGACGTTGAGAAATCTTGGGCACAAATCACGGTGTCGTCCCTGATGCCGCCGCCGCGGGTGCACCCTGGCGTCAGTAGCACGCTTAGCGAAAACCACGAACGCGCGAAACGAACATCCGCCGACGTTGAGAAATCTTGGGCACAAATCACGGTGTCGTCCCTGATGCCGCCGCCGCGGGTGCACCCTGGCGTCAGTAGCACGCTTAGCGAAAACCACGACCGCGCGAAACGAACATCCGCCGACGTTGAGAAATCTTGGGCACAAATCACGGTGTCGTCCCTGATGCCGCCGCCGCGGGTGCACCCTGGCGTCAGTAGCACGCTTAGCGAAAACCACGAACGCGCGAAACGAACATCCGCCGACGTTGAGAAATCTTGGGCACAAATCACGGTGTCGTCCCTGATGCCGCCGCCGCGGGTGCACCCTGGCGTCAGTAGCACGCTTAGCGAAAACCACGAACGCGCGAAACGAACATCCGCCGACGTTGAGAAATCTTGGGCACAAATCACGGTGTCGTCCCTGATGCCGCCGCCGCGGGTGCACCCTGGCGTCAGTAGCACGCTTAGCGAAAACCACGACCGCGCGGAACGAACATCCGCCGCCGTTGAGAAATCACGGGCACAAATCACGATGTCGTCCCTGATGTCGTCGCCGCGGGTGCACCCGGCGTCAGTAGCACGCTTAGCGAAAACCACGAACGCGCGAAACGAACATCCGCCGACGTTGAGAAATCTTGGGCACAAATCACGGTGTCGTCCCTGATGCCGCCGCCGCGGGTGCACCCAGGCGTCAGTAGCACGCTTAGCGAAAACCACGACCGCGCGAAACGAACATCCGCCGACGTTGAGAAATCTTGGGCACAAATCACGATGTCGTCCCTGATGTCGTCGCCGCGGGTGCACCCTGGCGTCAGTAGCACGCTTAGCGAAAACCACGAACGCGCGAAACGAACATCCGCCGACGTTGAGAAATCTTGGGCACAAATCACGGTGTCGTCCCTGATGCCGCCGCCGCGGGTGCACCCTGGCGTCAGTAGCACGCTTAGCGAAAACCACGACCGCGCGAAACGAACATCCGCCGACGTTGAGAAATCTTGGGCACAAATCACGGTGTCGTCCCTGATGCCGCCGCCGCGGGTGCACCCTGGCGTCAGTAGCACGCTTAGCGAAAACCACGACCGCGCGAAACGAACATCCGCCGACGTTGAGAAATCTTGGGCACAAATCACGGTGTCGTCCCTGATGCCGCCGCCGCGGGTGCACCCTGGCGTCAGTAGCACGCTTAGCGAAAACCACGACCGCGCGAAACGAACATCCGCCGACGTTGAGAAATCTTGGGCACAAATCACGGTGTCGTCCCTGATGCCGCCGCCGCGGGTGCACCCTGGCGTCAGTAGCACGCTTAGCGAAAACCACGACCGCGCGAAACGAACATCCGCCGACGTTGAGAAATCTTGGGCACAAATCACGGTGTCGTCCCTGATGCCGCCGCCGCGGGTGCACCCTGGCGTCAGTAGCACGCTTAGCGAAAACCACGACCGCGCGAAACGAACATCCGCCGACGTTGAGAAATCTTGGGCACAAATCACGGTGTCGTCCCTGATGCCGCCGCCGCGGGTGCACCCTGGCGTCAGTAGCACGCTTAGCGAAAACCACGAACGCGCGAAACGAACATCCGCCGACGTTGAGAAATCTTGGGCACAAATCACGGTGTCGTCCCTGATGCCGCCGCCGCGGGTGCACCCTGGCGTCAGTAGCACGCTTAGCGAAAACCACGAACGCGCGAAACGAACATCCGCCGACGTTGAGAAATCTTGGGCACAAATCACGGTGTCGTCCCTGATGCCGCCGCCGCGGGTGCACCCTGGCGTCAGTAGCACGCTTAGCGAAAACCACGACCGCGCGAAACGAACATCCGCCGACGTTGAGAAATCTTGGGCACAAATCACGGTGTCGTCCCTGATGCCGCCGCCGCGGGTGCACCCTGGCGTCAGTAGCACGCTTAGCGAAAACCACGACCGCGCGAAACGAACATCCGCCGACGTTGAGAAATCTTGGGCACAAATCACGGTGTCGTCCCTGATGCCGCCGCCGCGGGTGCACCCTGGCGTCAGTAGCACGCTTAGCGAAAACCACGACCGCGCGAAACGAACATCCGCCGACGTTGAGAAATCTTGGGCACAAATCACGGTGTCGTCCCTGATGCCGCCGCCGCGGGTGCACCCTGGCGTCAGTAGCACGCTTAGCGAAAACCACGACCGCGCGAAACGAACATCCGCCGACGTTGAGAAATCTTGGGCACAAATCACGGTGTCGTCCCTGATGCCGCCGCCGCGGGTGCACCCTGGCGTCAGTAGCACGCTTAGCGAAAACCACGAACGCGCGAAACGAACATCCGCCGACGTTGAGAAATCTTGGGCACAAATCACGGTGTCGTCCCTGATGCCGCCGCCGCGGGTGCACCCTGGCGTCAGTAGCACGCTTAGCGAAAACCACGACCGCGCGAAACGAACATCCGCCGACGTTGAGAAATCTTGGGCACAAATCACGATGTCGTCCCTGATGTCGTCGCCGCGGGTGCACCCGGCGTCAGTAGCACGCTTAGCGAAAACCACGAACGCGCGAAACGAACATCCGCCGACGTTGAGAAATCTTGGGCACAAATCACGGTGTCGTCCCTGATGCCGCCGCCGCGGGTGCACCCTGGCGTCAGTAGCACGCTTAGCGAAAACCACGACCGCGCGAAACGAACATCCGCCGACGTTGAGAAATCTTGGGCACAAATCACGGTGTCGTCCCTGATGCCGCCGCCGCGGGTGCACCCTGGCGTCAGTAGCACGCTTAGCGAAAACCACGAACGCGCGAAACGAACATCCGCCGACGTTGAGAAATCTTGGGCACAAATCACGGTGTCGTCCCTGATGCCGCCGCCGCGGGTGCACCCTGGCGTCAGTAGCACGCTTAGCGAAAACCACGACCGCGCGAAACGAACATCCGCCGACGTTGAGAAATCTTGGGCACAAATCACGGTGTCGTCCCTGATGCCGCCGCCGCGGGTGCACCCTGGCGTCAGTAGCACGCTTAGCGAAAACCACGACCGCGCGAAACGAACATCCGCCGACGTTGAGAAATCTTGGGCACAAATCACGGTGTCGTCCCTGATGCCGCCGCCGCGGGTGCACCCTGGCGTCAGTAGCACGCTTAGCGAAAACCACGAACGCGCGAAACGAACATCCGCCGACGTTGAGAAATCTTGGGCACAAATCACGGTGTCGTCCCTGATGCCGCCGCCGCGGGTGCACCCTGGCGTCAGTAGCACGCTTAGCGAAAACCACGACCGCGCGAAACGAACATCCGCCGCCGTTGAGAAATCTTGGGCACAAATCACGATGTCGTCCCTGATGCCGCCGCCGCGGGTGCACCCGGCGTCAGTAGCACGCTTAGCGAAAACCACGAACGCGCGAAACGAACATCCGCCGACGTTGAGAAATCTTGGGCACAAATCACGATGTCGTCCCTGATGCCGCCGCCGCGGGTGCACCCAGGCGTCAGTAGCACGCTTAGCGAAAACCACGACCGCGCGAAACGAACATCCGCCGACGTTGAGAAATCTTGGGCACAAATCACGATGTCGTCCCTGATGCCGCCGCCGCGGGTGCACCCGGCGTCAGTAGCACGCTTAGCGAAAACCACGAACGCGCGAAACGAACATCCGCCGACGTTGAGAAATCTTGGGCACAAATCACGGTGTCGTCCCTGATGCCGCCGCCGCGGGTGCACCCTGGCGTCAGTAGCACGCTTAGCGAAAACCACGACCGCGCGAAACGAACATCCGCCGACGTTGAGAAATCTTGGGCACAAATCACGGTGTCGTCCCTGATGCCGCCGCCGCGGGTGCACCCTGGCGTCAGTAGCACGCTTAGCGAAAACCACGACCGCGCGAAACGAACATCCGCCGACGTTGAGAAATCTTGGGCACAAATCACGGTGTCGTCCCTGATGCCGCCGCCGCGGGTGCACCCTGGCGTCAGTAGCACGCTTAGCGAAAACCACGACCGCGCGAAACGAACATCCGCCGACGTTGAGAAATCTTGGGCACAAATCACGGTGTCGTCCCTGATGCCGCCGCCGCGGGTGCACCCAGGCGTCAGTAGCACGCTTAGCGAAAACCACGAACGCGCGAAACGAACATCCGCCGACGTTGAGAAATCTTGGGCACAAATCACGGTGTCGTCCCTGATGCCGCCGCCGCGGGTGCACCCTGGCGTCAGTAGCACGCTTAGCGAAAACCACGAACGCGCGAAACGAACATCCGCCGACGTTGAGAAATCTTGGGCACAAATCACGGTGTCGTCCCTGATGCCGCCGCCGCGGGTGCACCCTGGCGTCAGTAGCAC
>JAZHYW010020447.1:0-87088 GCA_037355805.1 Ixodes ricinus
ACTCTCGTCGGGCTTCGGGGTGTCTGCCGCTAGAGGGCGGGTCGGGAATCCTCTAGCGATGACGTCACGCGCCAGGCCTTATGTTCTCTAGGTTGTATTGGCGCAGTCAGATCCCTGGTATCTATGTTGACAAAAACCCGTTTCGAAATATTTCAGGGTTCCGGCCATATGGTTCCCCAAGACAAGCCCCGCTCACGCCCTCCAGATGATCAGCAACTTTCTCTTCGGAACGCCTTTCTAGAGCAGCTGTTTTTGCTGCGAAATAAGAGGGGGAAAGACGTGAAAAATTGTTGTAATTGTATACCTGCAAATGTGGCGAGTAAATTTAGGTGGTCACCAGCTCTTCACCAACGTTGTAGGTATCTAGACACGATAGCTACTTATTACAGTAACTAGGTACTTTTTGTGTACCATGGGAATAAGCAAGGGCAATTTGATACCCTAGTTAGACGGCTATCCTTAACTGCAGTTAAGTCGTAACTAGGTTAGAGTTAACTGAGGTTAAAGGTGGCCCGGCTAACTGTAATGTATAGTTCGAAGTAACTGCTAACCTTACCTAAACGTAACTACGGTTTAAGATGCCCGTCGGGCGCCCTCAACCGCAGTTGAGTCTAACCTCAGTCACACACTATAGGGTACTAGTCCTCTGGTAGCTATAACTGCGTATGGGATTAAATTCGCGTAGTCGGTGAAATGTCAACAATCCAAAGCTCGCACTCGAGGTGGAGCATATACTGGCTTCTTAACCTGTCACCGACTGTATAGTAAGTTGTGACTACAGGTTACTTCTTTGCGAGTACTTTCCTTGTATAGTCGCTCAGAGCATTAAAAAAGAAAACTAAAGTGGTTCTGTCTTTGCTAAAAAAAAAACACACTTAATTTGTCTTTATTTGGCTTCCAGGATCATGTAATATCAACATTATATTTCAGGTTGATGCAGCCAAGTATGCCACAAGAACAGCTCTTTCAAAATAGCGTCAAAGCCCCTCCTTCCCGGTTTGTTCGGTGAGAGGAGAAAATCGGGACGTATTATACAGAAGTCCCTCAACGTTTCCGCACCTCTCTGCACGCCTCATTCGAGCCATCAGAAACGCTTTGCGCGTTCTCTCACAAGCTGCAAGCGCCAGGCAGTTGAAATCCTCTGGGTATGACATTCACACCCAGTGGTTGGTATTTCGTTGTTTTGTTTTGTTGTTCGCGTCTATTGACACGTTTGGGTCAAATGCTTGTGATATCGAAAATCACGAGACAAACGTACGCTAAAATTCACCCCAACTCGTTCGTGTTTTCTTTTTTTTTTAAGAACCTCTTCATTTAACGAAGGGCTTGAGTAGGCCCGATCGTTTGATAACTGCTCCCCACGGCCAATAAGATTTCAAAATTAACCGATAAAACCGGCAAAGATAGAATTATGAAACAGGAAGCGTGGACTTTGACTGGCAGTGACTGTAGTTTCAGCAAAATGAAAAAAAGTCTGCACGTCTGCACGGGGATATGGCTCTAATATGTTAACAATACAAAAAAACGCAAGTTCGCACGCACGAGAAACTTACACAACACACACACACACACACACACAGAGAGAGAGAGAGAGAGAGAGAGCAAAACAAGATGTTCCACGAGCAGGGGGATATGGCCTTAATATGTTAACAGAAAAACGAAAACGCACGCACGCACGCGCGCACACACACACACGCTCACAGAGAGAGAGAGAGAGAGAGAGAGAACTAAACAAGATGCCCCACGCCCATGCTTTTTCTTTTTTCTGGCGCGTTTACTATTTTTTATTTATGCACGAACTAGCCAAACTTTCTATCGTGATATGGTATGAAACGCGCGAAAATCATACAATACAACAAAATTCAGTTACTTTATTCCTTATTGAAACGTTTCGATCCTTTACATAAACGTTTTATCCTATAAAAGCCGGAGAGTAGAAGTCGAATGCCTTTGGATGGAGTGTGCGGGTGCATTGTTGTGCGACCGTCTTCGGGTGACTTTTGTGGGCACATCAGAACGGCGGGGTTGATTAAGCCGCTGCCAGCCAAAACAAAAACAAAGAAAACAATTTTTTTTAACGTTTATTGTTGACTTGTTGAACGTTAAAGCTCGAGGGTTTTCCCACGTAAATAAAGAACCAGGACAAGCCAAAAAAAACAAAAAAAACAACAACAACAGCAACAACAAAAAAAGATAATGATGTTACAGGACCCAATGGACGTCACAATATTTTCCCCCAAGTTTGTCACGTAAACGAAGCGTATATATACCTTCGTGGAGATCTATAGGATCGAACTGCGGAAAATTCGTAATGTCCGCCCATCTATAGGAAGGCCGCTGTTGTGAATCAGGTATAACCACCGAAAGAAAACACCTCGAAGACAAGAGAGGCAGATCCTGTATGAAGGCCTAAGTTACACTCCGCTGCAATTAAAGTCAATCGCAGACGACGCTACGATTGAACGGAGTCGTATCAAGCAGCGCCAAAAGCGCACCGTCACGGCGCCCATCACCTTTGTTCGGTATAAGGTTTAAAAGCACAAACAGACAGGGACAATAGCAAATAACACAAACGACAGGGACAAGGCGCTACTCTCAGCTGATTTATTGCAAGACTGCTCAACGCTTATATGGACAACTCATCTACCGTTCACATTTCAAACAACACCAATAAGGTGGCGTTGTCTGAAAACCAACCAGCCCAAACCAAAGTTTTAATGAGTCACCTTTGTTCGGTCGCCATATCGACCCAATCACGCGCGGTGAAGGAGTCGCGATCCTGTGCTCATTGTCTGTGCGCGATTTGTTGAGAGCCTGGCGATAGCATGTTGGATATTTGAAGATCATTAACGACTTGCTTCTTCCAATTGCCGTACACCTTTATTAATAATAGGTCCCGCGAAAGTTATCGACAAAAAAATATTCCACCCATTTTTTGTTTTGTTTTACTATGCGTATATTACTATACTGACAGCTTGATAAACAGGGGCATGACTCGCGTTTACAATTAATCCGTCGTTACTCCTTCTCTGGCGTTGTACATTGTATTGTTTATTTATTTATTTGTCTATTTATTTAAGTTCCTTAAGAACCCTGGGGGTCAGGGTATGACAATGCCGCACTTTGATTAACTATGAATCTGCATTTCTTTAATTTTTTGAAATACTTTGCCTTTAAAATACACAATAAGGATGCCAATATAATAATAAAAAATATTAAGAATACTCTCTTTGAGTTACCTTCTTAGTTCATTCTGATAATAAACAAATATATGTAAGATAAAAAAAAATCACATGTGGATCCTCGCGAATAACTACGAACCTTGACACATTCGTTGTTGTTAGCAATGGGTGTTGTAGCAACGAGGCCTACTAAAAATTAAAAAATAATTAAAAATAAAAGGCGTCAGTGCGTGTTTATTTTCAAAACGAGGGACGGGTAAAAAGGAAAAGGTATCAGTACGACGACCAGAATTAATCTCTTCCGCGAAAGAACAAACAAACAGCACGACGCGTTACAGTTTCGTGATAGCGGGAAAAGTCGTTTAGCCCTTGCAAACATAGTTACAACTTCCTAAAACTTTTTTTTTTTAGCGATACGCAAATACGAGGGCATTTAAGGATCACGCACAACTTGAACAAAAATATGACGACAAAACTAAGTTACTTGGCCGCGATGCCGATCCTAAGTAAGATAACAAGTACTGTCCTCAACCGAATGGACCTTTTTATTATTTTTTTCGAAACACCACCTAGCGACAGTGGCGATAAAAAAATATAAATGTTAACGTAAAAAAAAAGAAAACAATAGTTTGCCGGAGTTTTCGAGAATATGTATTTTTTGTACAAAACTGTACATCGGAGAATACGTTGCCTTAGCTTAGAATTGTTTCTCTGGCAGTCTCGAACGAAGCGATTTACAGCGCGCGTCCCTGGTTCTCGAGAGTGTACGTCAGTGTTGCCCGACTGCGCTGGGCTGTGGGTTTTCTCGTCAGAGGGCCGTGGCAACCTGCATAGGCGCGATTCCGGGCACAGGTGGCGGCTAGATTGCCGCGTTTTATATTTTTCTCTTGTGTTCTATGACGAATAGAATTTCTCGAGGTTTTTAAGAAAGCATTGTACTATTTTGAGGAACAAAAACAATCAAATGAAAGCTATTTTTGGTGAGTCCGTGCGCGACAGAACAAACGCAACTGGAATGTATCTTTCATTTTATGTTGATTTTTTTACGACACCATACAATCATTCGTGTCAATCTACAAAGGTCTTAACTGTCTAAAACATTTGACCCCACAGGATAGCCGAAATGCTTGGGTATTCCTCGCTCACAACATGAAATTCAACGAGTTTCATCAATCGAACATCATATATTGTACGTACTCCACGGTGCCGCGTTATCCGAACAGGAGTTGAGAAAGGTCTCAAATAATTCAACATATCCAATATACAGTGTCGACGACAGTTACTTCACGACGATCGGACGGAATGCGGCTTGTTTGGGGGTGTCAAGCAAGCTGCTTTTTTGCCCAGCACCAAAGCAAATGAAGGAAAGTGTCTATTCTGTCCCCGGCACGACCCTATCAGCTATATTTCACGAAGACGGGAACACAGCCGGGAAGGCTTTTCAGAAATTATCTCAATGGAAATAATCCTCGACGAACGTCGAATCGCCCGCGTCGCAGGTTGCTTGACGTTCGCTTGCTTTATTTGTTTCCTGCGAAGGCCGAGCATGCAGGCTACGAGCCCCTGGTATTCCCTAATTCTCAAAGTGGAAGAAAACACAAAAAAGGTAAGCATCCCGAACAGGCAAATAAAGTAAAAACTTTCCAGAAAAGCCGGTGAACTCCGAAGGCTACTAGGGGTCGCTCGAGTCGCAAAATGGCGGCGGCCAGGGAGCTCTTTTCGCCTCGCGTAAACTGTCGTCACCGCAACGTGTTCTACATACAACACAAGCATTCATTTTCCCCCATTTTACAAATGCAGGGTAATTTTAATGCTCCGTGTGCGGTGGTTGACAGTAGGGAGTTGTAGGGAACCGTGTTTGCACATCCGATACGGTTCGATAGGCCCTCCGGTACGAACTGCGCATGTGCGAGTCTTCTGTGCTAGCGCATGCGCAGTTCGATACCGGAGGGCCCGTTGTACCGTACCGGGTGTGCAAAAATGGTTCCCTGAAACTCCCATTTTTCGGGAGTGAGCGGGATTTTAAAGTGCACTAACCATCACACATTTATTAACGTCCTGTTTTTTTAATGTTTGTGTTTGTGTAGGTTTTCTACTTACTTCAATCCCACGGTAACAGAAAGAACGCTGGAGAGAAGGCACCCACCTCTCCAGGCGTTCGCTCTGCTAAAGTGGAAAGAGGTGAGAGAAGCTTCCACTTTATCCTTAACCTGTCATCGACTTAGGTGCCTGGAACAGGTATCCGACTGGTGTGTTTACCGCGTCCAAAAAAGTGGTCCCTCGATCTCCGTCCGATGATGTCAGAGAAGTGTCACGCTGTCGCCAGTCGCGATCCTGGCGGTGTCCCAGCAGTGGTGCTAGATGTGACAGACGCCTGTTCTGCTGCAGGTTACTCTCCAGTTTGACAGACCACGGAAGATCCGGCAGTCAAGAGTTGGGACACCGCGACGACAGCGACGCCCGCGTTTGCCGGCGCTTTTAGCCGGAACTTCTACGACCAACCACTAGGATGGCGACGTGCAACAGCGTACCACTGCGGTTTTTGTGACGTCATTTGTTGCCACTTCGGGACCACTTTGGATGCCTGGACGGAATAGGACCCGAAACACACCAGTCGAAGCCGCGTTCCAGTCGCCCTAATAAAACTTAGCGTCAAAAAGTTGGAAAAAATCGAACTAGTTTGAGCTTCAACCCCGGCAGGTTCGCGACTCCCTCAAGACCACTGCCGATACCTGCATTTTCTTCGTCATTGGTTTTCGTCGTTGTAGTCAAGAGTATACATCCGCGCGAAAATGACAACATGCAGTGCGGAGTGTAAGGTTCGTCTGCTTCTTTTGCAGGGGTTGTGGTGTACACCTCGGGGCAGTTCGTTTTGAGGCCTACCCACTATCCTACATTCAGAGCCAATCAGAGCTCGGCGTCGTTCTGACGTCACCGCAACTCTTGCGCAAGAAGCAGTTGACTTGCTCTCCGCATTGATTTCCCGCGTAAGGTATGCAACGCTTTATATTTGGTGTTTGTAAGCATTTCCCGCAAAAACGTTGCCGCGGGCTGCCGTGGCCAGGATATAAACCCGCTTGGCGCGCGCCGGGTAGTACGCTTCCAAGTCCCAGCGCGAGCTTCGCACAACAACGCAGTGGGAAAAAGAAAAGAAAAGAAAAGAAAGTGCCTGAAATTGCAGTTACACTGGTGTTCGCAGTGTGACTGCGGGTCGAACAAACATGTTCGACCCACGTTTGCTTTGTACGTTTTGTTAGCTTCGAATATGTCTGCAGCCAGTTTTTGTACGACCAGTGTGACCTCCATCCAAGGAAAAAGGATGGATGGATCGATGTTAATGGCTATATCCTTTGTAACGGGCGGTAGCTTGCGCCACCTAGCCTAAGTCTAAAGAAGAAAACACGCCTCAGACAGTGTCTGATGACTGTCCCTTGTATGATGCACTAACAGTGTCGAACGCGGCTTAATGTTGCCACCGAGGTAGCGTTGACCGCCCGAGAAAGCGCGACGAGACTTCCTCATAGACGCAACCAAAGCAACATGCAGCGCCAACACTTTTGCCACAACAACGACGACATCGTATTTTCTTTCTTTCTTTTGTTGTAACGCCCCGCGGTTACGATATTGACCGCTTCAAAATACCAGAAAAAAACGCTTGGTCTTGCAGCCGTTCCGAAGTCCTCAAATGAATGTCGTGAAAACGAGGTGTCAATATCATCAGGCAGGAAACTGGCGGACTGGAACCCCGCCGCCCGGAAAGCCGCTCTTCACTATCGCGTGCGCCTACACCTTGTTTACGAAGAAAGCCGCGTACAAACAAGCCCGCGAAGGCCCACGCAGCACGTCCGCAGAAACCGAGTTCGCGCGAGACGAAGCGTCCGAGTATAGCGTCGTGGCTATATCAGCGCCACCGCAGCGCCGAGACGTAGGGATCCGCGCCTTGGTATATATAGAAGCCGCCGCATTCAGTTGCGACAGTCCTCAAGGTTACCTATACTATAGCCTCCATGCTACGAAACCCATCTTTAGTATTCCTCTTTCTCTCTCTCCGAGACCACAGTCGCGGGACCTCTTTGTTGTTCTGTAAGACGTCCTAAGAAACCCTCCGGTGAAATTCACCATGAAGTCGGCTGTCGTTCTTGCTGCCATTTTCTTCGCAGCTAAACTTGACACGACCGAAGAGTTGACCACCTGGACAGACATCCTCCGAGACCCGGTCTTCGTGCGCTTGGTGACGTTGGTGACGAGAGGAAGACTACAGATTCTTCTGTCCCCGCAATGTCTCGACGATCACGGTCCAGATGTGGGACGACTTCTACGACGGCTCCCTTTTCCGGTGAATATCGCTACAGAATCTGAAGATTGCGGTCCCGACGGGTACTGCCATCGTATTTCGTTCTCGACCAATAGTCTCCTACTAATATGGTGCGAACACTACAACATGACTCGGCGAAATCCTAGAGCTGCCGTACACAAACGTGATCGCTTTACTCTCCGATAACGCTTCGCGCTGAGATAGTGCCATTTGATGATGAGGGCATGTTTCAAGATCCACACTACAAGAATCTCCAACACCGTGGTGTCTACACTATATTTCGAAGTGGCAGCCAAATTATGCTAGCGAAAGACGGGCAAGAGGAATGCTTATCCTGCAGCGAAAGTTCACAAATCGCGAGCTGGACCCCTCGCCTGTTCAAGCAGCTCCCTCTGAACGGGGCACAGCTGAATATTAGTTGCGTCTACCCTCTACTTTGTGAGCATCCCACGTACGACACTCTCCTCGACACCTTAAATCACAAAAATGCCAGTTCTTCACGAGACGTACTATCAGCAGGCTATAGTTTCAACACGAGATATTTTCAGCCCCGATTACATCAGTGTCACAAATGAAGTCATTTTACAACTTGGAGATAGAGGCGCGTATGGAACCTCTATTTTCCGATAAGAGTACGACCGCATTCTTACATTTCAATCGCGTTTACCTTGTTTGCGAAGCGAAGGTACCCTCTGCCGAAAGAGGTCGTCCTTATCCTTCCCTTCACTTGGCATGTCTGGACAGCGCTGCTGTGCGGTAATGTTGTTGAGTGCGTTCATGATATTTGTTACGCTTAGGGACATGCAAGAAGGTGCTTTCGAGTGCTCACGTGGTGAGTGTTCGCACTGGTCGCCTCATTACTCCAGCAAAGCGACCAACTCTCCGACAAGCAACGGAGAGATTTCTCCACGAGGCTCCTTCTAGCTCTCTGGAGCGTCATGGGTCTCGTGCTTGTTACAGGATACAAGGGTTCACTCACGGCACTGCTGAGGGACGTACCTCTTGAAGCCGAACATCCGACCTTTCCGAACCGCAGTAGTACCTATCAGCAGGGATGTCTCCTCCACCATTTCGAATTTAAGGAAATACTGAAGAATACTTCAGCAATTGACGACGCTAGGATCGTCAAGAAGGAATATTTGAGACTGAGGAAACATTAAATTAGTTCCAGGACAAAAAGTATTTTCCCGTGGTGTACGAGTTTATGGGTCGACATACCAGCACCATTCATAAAGGACTCGTCGAGTTCGACTACGTTCCGACGGGGGAACCACTTTTTCCGGACGTCACTGGACCTGAGATCTTGTACTCATCGCCGTTCAGAGATGCTGTCGCTGCGACCGTTGGCCAAGCGCAAGAGTCGGGTCTCTTCAGCAGGGCAGAAGCTCTTCAAGACTTCAAGATCAAGTATCGATCCTACAGCGCCGGTGTCTCTTCGGAGCCGGAGGTCTTAACCCTGGGCGACCTGACGCCGTTCTTTTACATCTGGTCTGCGGGACTCGGTTCAGCGGATACTCGTCATTTTGCTTGAGGCGGCTTCGGCTCAACTTAAACGCCTTGTGCATAGAGCGCAGACACCGCAAACGGCGTACACAAATACTGGACTTGGGTCGTTGGGCCTGCCACACCAACGCTCGCCATCAGTGCTGCGGAGTGCCCATGACTAAGTATGCAAACATCATCCACGAAATTTGTGCGAAACCAACTTGCCCGTCAGTGTGATTTGCACGCGAATAAAATACCTGCACAGCGGACACTACTAATTATGTGTGGTGTGTAATTTTTCCTGGGTGCAGTCTGTCTGCTTGACCGCAATGACAGCGTTCCACGTTCAACGTGAAACGTTCTTTGGCGCTCCAGAAGGGTCGCCAGATTTATACTGAAGCCCCAAAAAATCTACCACGAAGCTCGACGCTGGTTGGCTGGATGAGAGGTCACGTGATCAACGCTGATTGACTGATTCTGGTGAGCATAGGAGGTTCCGGTAAAACTGCCAGGCTTTAAAACCCGGCAAGCGCCAGTATCTTAATTTCAGGAACTGCTATCACGTTTATATGCCACGTGGTAATTAAGTTATCTGACGAAGAGCGCCGTGAGCGTAGCGGCTGGGCTCGGTAAGTCCTCGATGTCAACGTCTAACACAATTGCAGCAGTGCTACGGATTTTAATGCCGTTGTTTAATTAAGCCCTGTGGGTTCTACGTTGAAAATTGCCATTGTATGTACAAGCTAATCAAACGAAAAATGTACATGTATTGTCGCCGATCGAGAGTAAAAAAGTAACTGTGCTATAACTATATTACCCTTGGCTATCGTTGCTGTGCCACTATTCTAATAAGCAATAAAGCGGTCACCCAAGCCAAAAAACTGATGCCGTCACGCAGTCGCGTGGCTCTTATTTCTTAAAAATGTATTGGAAAGGTTGAGGCCGTTCGATTATACTCAACGCAGGGATGAAATCTTCCAAACATAAAACATACAAAATTGACTCTTTTCTTTTTTAATTTCAGGATCGACATTTTTATGCAGTTCCTAGTTTGAGATATCTGATTTGCGGATTCACTCAAGCACTGACTTCTAAAGAAAGATTAGAGGTACTTTTTGGCGCGTGTGAAATCCCATCGCGCTTGTTGGTCGAGGGTGAACAGAACGAACAAGTTTAGATTCTACGGCCCCACGTATAGGTATGGGTTTAAAACGATTAGCACTATTCTGGAAACAAAACCAACAAGTGTGGATGAAAAAAAATACCGAAGCAAAGAACGTCAAGACGGTGGTCAAGACACTTTGATACCGAAGGCACTATCGTTTTTTATTTTACCTCGCGTTAACTCGTAATAAACAGTTTTAGAGAAATCAACACACCACCGCAATTGGGCCAATAACATCTCCCCCAAAAAATATTGCGTATGAAGATCACTTATCAAAATACCTAATATAATTTGAGTCTTCTCTATCTTTTGACACGTCCAAAATAATAAAAAATTTATATATATTTTTTAAATGTGCAGTCATATTGTTTTGTAATTTTTTTGTCGTTCTGTACATCAGATGTGGATACTTTTATATATGTAAAAACACCCATCACGTGTCGTAATTAATTACAACATATACGTACCACTATACTCACGGATAGCAGAAACGCAAGGCGTTGCGAGTTCTCCTAGCATCTCATTACTGTTTCGCAGCCAATGATATTATGGTGTAGAGTAGACCAACAAGGACCTGACCACAGTAGATCACAAATAGACCACGCCGTGTGTTTCTTACGCACTGTCAGCGACTATAGCGAATAAAACAGTTTTTTTATGTTACATCTTTTACGTCATTCTAACATTGAACGAATACATTTATTAAGAAGAAAATACACGGGGTTCTCGGCAAGTATACCTCAAGACCCTGACAGTTGTTCAGTTGTGTAACATATGGGTTGCCGTGACGACGTTATCTGTACAAAGAGCGCATCGTCGATACTTCTCCACAGGCGAAACCTGGGCCAAGTGCAAACGGAAACATTTTGCCACAACAAGCATTTACGTGTTTGTCTACTGCGAAAAATTAACCACAACAACAGTGCCACCGTCTTATTGACCAGTTGTTATCGCCTAAAAGGACACTTAGCCGTGCAAACATACCGAAGTCCTCCTTGAAACAAATGTTCCGGCAACGTTGTAACTATACGAGAGAATTAAAGAGTCCCACTCCTACATAAATTGATCCAAAATACAATCCGACAGAGAAAAGCAGCATCACCGCGAGGCTGATCTTCGATGAGATAAAAGAGTGGCCGCCAACAATCCCTTTTCAAAACGCAACAAATAACTTTTGGCGGTCGCCATATTTTTTTTCGTCGCTTCCAGTGCGCAACTCGTGATTGGACCCGAACCCGAAGCCAAACGCACAGCGACGCGATGATAGGTGCCGAATTCAAGCCTCATGCTGACGTGGCACTCCTGTACAATAAACACCGAGAGAACACGCGGCCAAAATATGGAGGCCTCGGAAAATTGGCGCCGCAGCTTCTAGGGGTGGCGCGCATTTTTGTAAAGGGTAGAAAGAAAAGTGTGGACAGTGAAGTCTTCGAGCCTCGACACGCAAAAATGCTTGACTACCCGCTCATAATCGGTACGCCGTACCATAAGACGAAGTTTTGGAAACCTACGATGAAATTCGTGATAAAGTTGGTTACCTTCAGTGCTGTACTTTTCGTCGAAAAATAACTTGACACTGCAAACGAAAGAGGGCAACAGCTGAACGGAAGCGTGGAGACCAGATATACAAATACGCTTTATGACACTGATAACCGAAAGAAGTCTATAGACTGCTTCTTATGTTAGATGTGGCTATATTTCCGGTCGGAATATTTGACACTTTGCAAGGAGCTACCTGATTTGGCACGCATATCGTTACATTATTGATCCTGACAATTATTAGAATCGTACTTGACTCTAGGTGCACGACATTCTACAAATACGCGTAGTGACCACTATGGTATTTCAATGGAAATGATGTATCTGCAGTAGAATGTGCTTAACCAAATCGCCTGCGTATTCGCTTTGACTACGGTACCTCTCGGTTCCTGTCACTTACAGTGGCTGTCTGAACTTTCAGATTTGAAGAGGTGTCCATAAGGGGCATGTGCTAAATATAATGGACGTTTTCGGTGAGCCTGGATTACTCTCTGAGCCACGGAGGTGTCCCGTTTGAGAGGCTTCGCTACGATGTAGTCTTACAATATCAGCCTGAGAGAATAGTTGCCGCGGCAACCTTCCTAATCCACCATTGCTTGATCACGTACTCTGAACATGTATATAACACGAGAACTTCGTCGGTGTTCGGTGATGGTTCAGATCTATTCACGCGCTTCGTGCTCAAGAAATAGCGACCACCGACGTTGCTTGACGGGGTTTAAAAAGAGTTCATTTAGCCCAACCTGGACCTTGAATCAATATCGCCTATTCCGTTTCAACCGAGTCCACGTACAAACCATGAAAACACAATCGGCTGGTGGCCGGGGTTTTCCAGACGTACGAAGGAAATCTTAGATTTGCTAAGAAGGTGAGTATACACGTGTGGCGCGGCTGCAAGGTTCTGCGATGCGTAACGCTTTCTTATTTAAAAACTCATCACGAAATATCGCAAAGCCCCAAAAAGCTGTCGAGATGATCAGCCACCTTCTTTCCTAAACTCTCCTAAACTCCTTTATAAAGATTTTTTTTTCGTAAGATGCAAAAATGGAGGGAATACATTTTGTTCTTTTAGTAGGACCACAGATGTGGCGGTTAAGTCACATCTGTGGCCCTACTGGTCGTGGGCTCTTCATACCAAATGCCTCCTTGCATTCATGACTCCGTTTCTACTGTCCTTTTAGTAAACATCACCAAACATTTTGTGCATTTCGTCTAGCTTGAACTGGTACACTGAAAAGATTGGGAAGGTTACAACAGAGAAATTCTCCTCATGTAGAAAGTTCACATCTAGTTATTATATCGCTTCGACCTCTGTTTCAATGAACAGGGCTAAGCTCGTCATTCTGATGGTATTGCACTTAGACACTGTACTTTAGCAGCTGAAATACTAAATGATAAACCACCTGGTGCAGCTGTGATTGAAATGTGCACATTTATTTATGTGCAATCACGGTCATGACCAGGGTGAGTTTGCGAAAATTGAGTAGTTAGGGTTTACACGTAGATTCAGTGGCACTCCGGAGGGATGAAGGGAGCGTCGGTTCCGTCGGCCCAACGTGGACTGAAGTCCTGTCTTTGTTCACGCCATTTCCGGGGTCTGAGCTTCACACACAAGGCACGTACCTAAGTAAGCCGCCACAAGTTCCAGCAGAAGGACGAGTATCGCTGCACCAAGTCCCACAAACCAGACGACAAAGAATGGCACTAGGTCGGTCACGTCCAAAACTTCCGGCGTTGAAGAAGCCCCGACGCTATGGGAGCGATGTGCGACCTTGAATTCTTGAAAAGTTTGCGCCTTGCTGAACAGGCCAGATTCCTGTGCTTGGTCAACCGTCTGCAAGAATGCTTCCCTGAACTGCGATGAGTACATAATCTCGGGTCCAAGAACCTCTTCAAAGAGGGGTTTCCCCGTCGCGACGTAGTCAAACTCGCGGAGTCCTTCGTGAATGGTACTGGTATGTCGACCCATGAACTGGTACACCAGGGGAAAATACTTCTTGTCTGGAACTCTATTGTGTTTCCTTAACCTAAAAAACTCCGTCTTGACGATCCTTGCGGCGTCCTTTGTTGAAGTATTGTAGCATAACTCCTTGAATTGAAAATGCTGGAGGACACATCCTTGCTGATTGATACTACCGCGGTTTGGGAAGGTCGGATGTTCTTCTTCAAGAGGTACGTCCCTCAGCAGTGCCGTGAGTGAACCCTTGTATCCTGTAACAAGCACGAGACCCATGGTACTCCAGAGAGCTAGAAGGAACCTTGTGCAGAAACTCCTCTTTGCTTGTACGAGAGTTGATCACTTTGCTGAAGCAATGAGGCGACTAATCCGAAGATTACTATGCCCGAACATTCTCCCCTGCTGCACCAAACTGACAAAGAAATTGAGATTGCACTCGACACCATTGCGCATATCAGTGCGACCCAGACATGCAATGAGAAGGGATAAATAAGAACGATCTCTTTCGGCAGAGGGTATCTTGCTTCGCGAAGAGTGTATACGCGATTGTGTGGTAAAAATGCGGTCGCTGCTTCATTGGAAAACGGAGGTTCCATTCGATGCTCTTTGGAACCATAACAACGACTTCGTTTGTGACAGGGATGTAATTGCCGCTGAAATATCTTTCCTGGTAAGCAGCCGCAGTGTAGTGCTGCTCAAGGAAACTGACATTTTTGTGCATTAAGAGATTCAGGAGCACGGCGTATTTGGGATGCTCACACAATGCAGGATAGAGGCAGCTAAGAGTCAGCCTCGCCCTCTGCAAGGGAAGCTGCTCTAAGAGGCTAGGGATCCAACTCGCAACTAGTGGATTTTCACTGCATGATAGGCATTCCACTTGGCTGCCTTGGGCTAGCATAATCTTGCTGTTACTTCTATATATGGCGTAGACACCGCGATCTTGAATGTAGGTGTAGTTATGATCTCGAAAGAGGGTCACATTTTTATCTGATAATATCTGAGCGCGGACATCATCGGACAGTAAAGCAATCAGAGTTTTATAAGGCAGACGCGCAATTACTTTTGACATATCGTAGTGCTCACACCATAACAGTAGCAGGCTTTTCGTTTCGAGCGAAATAACATGGCAAGAACCTTTGGCGTTGCAAGGTACCGATTTCGAAGACATTTGTGCCGGAAAAGGCAGCTGCCTTAAGAAGTGTTGGACATGGGGATTGGGACCGTGATCGTAGAGACATCTCGGGGAACCAAAAATCTCAAGTCTTCCGCCAGTGACCAACGTCATGAATTTTACGAAGATTGGGTCTTCAAGGATGTCCTTCCAATCGCTCACCCCTATGACGACGTGGAGTGTGCTTGCGACAAAGATGACAGCGAAAAAGATGGCTACCTTCATGATGAAACTTGTAGTTTGTCACAAGAATTGCCACCAGGATGAAATATCTTCTCATGTGACCGAGGGCTCGAAGTGGACGACCTTTTTATTGATTAGTTCACTTGACAAAAACAAGGTTGAGTTCCTTGTTTTTGTCGAGTTTTATTTAAATTTAAGAGAGCAGAAATGTCGAGACTGTTGTGCCCAGTCCAGTTCTTTCTTGACTAAGTGAAGCATTACCTAGAAAAGAAATGAGGCTCAAAGGATACTTAACTTCTGTCCACTTCGATCGCCACCACAACAGGTCCACTCAATCTTAAATCTGCCATTGAAACATATTTTTGTCTTGTTAATTTGTCTTTTTTTTTAGTTGTTGTATTGCATATATGCCGTTTTCATTTGTTTTATTTTTGATTACCATTCTCTGCCGTAACGCCTTCGGGCCTCGAAGATATTGAAATAAATAAATAAATAATAGTCACGGATAAAATGCACGATTGTAGTATATTTTATTTTTCGTTAGTATTAAAAAGATTCTGGTTCTTTCATGTAAACTCCATGGCGGTTTCTTTCCAAGAAGAAGCTTACCTCAGGTAAACAGGGGCTGTTAACACGATACGGCATATTCGAAATGTGCAATTTCTCAAACAAAGAAAAGAGTGCATTAACAGACGGTATTTTGGGCAGCGTGAGAGCAATCCTTAAATGAGTATTTTTGATGCGACAATGCAGAGCTCGAAAGCAGCTCCATACACTTTCCTTGTTCTATGATATTGCGTGCACGCCGTTGATGGCTCTCGTCAGCAATGGTATGATTGAATTTTTATATTGTTAAAAGAACCGCTTCAATGAGGTTTTAAGCAACCCAGAGAACAAGAGGTATAGATCAAAGCGCCATAAAACTTCTTGTTTTTTTTTCAGCTATAGCCATACATGCTCGTCTTCAAAAGAACAAACAACACAAACGAAGAATGCAAACAACGTCATTGCGGACGACCTAGACAGCCCTCTCTAATGCATCGGATAAGAAATGAATCTTCCACTACCTTAGAAATCACTCCGGTGATTCGGAAGCTCTAATGTTATGGAGAATGTGAGGGGTCCCTATGAACGCTTTTAGGCTCATACTCTATAGTGCAAATAACATAGGGCACTTTACGAGAAAAAAAGAAGTAAATTTTAATGCATGGTTGCGTTTTTTAATTTTTTTTATTGTGAATGGATTACATTTGCGCTTTGGTGTCGATATCCGCACCCGATAGCTTTGAATGGGATGACTATTGTCTCTCCTACTGCCGATGGGGCGTGGAGCTTGTCAAACATTATACTGAAGCGTTTTCCCTGACTATACAAGTGTCATACCTCTACCTTACACCAAAATATCCGGAAAGCCAATCACTGCGATCGGCTGAGAAATAAAAATTTATTTTCATCTCATTTATTAAGTTTGATACTTTTTTTTGTAATGTCCTGTGTTATATAAGGTTGGCCTTATTATCACGTAAAAAAAAAATGAAGGCGTAAACTCAACACACCAGTTGCGCTTTTATCATGCTAAACATTGAAGAAATATGCATTATATAAATTTACGGGTATTTGTGGTCCTTAGATGGGGACGTCGGTGGCCGCATGTACGTTAGCGTGCCGCTGCTTCGAGTACGCGGAGCGAAGGCTCGCGCTGCAGAAGCCACGGATTTTGGGTTCAGACCCCACCCCTGCCCGTTTCAATCTAGATGAACATCGTACCGGCGTGCGGTCGTGTATCACTGCTGCGTGATACACGTTAAATACCCAGTAGTAGTAGTACTCCCTAGAGTCACTAAATAAAGCTACGCTTTCAGAGTACCGAAACTCCCAAACTACGCGTCTGAAGCGCGTCAGGCGCCGCCATCTTGGGTCCACGCGCAGATGGAGGAGTGACTGATAGCTGAGCCAAGCCGAGCTGTAGCCGTCGCCTGCGCCAGCTGCCGTAGCCGCAGCTGTGGCAGCGAATCAAGGTCGTGTTGTTCGTATCTCGACGTAAGAAGGAAAAAATGCGTGCTGAGCGACGGACTTCAGCGTGCGCGCGCAGTAAACAGCAAAACAGCAGCAGGCAGCGGATCGTTGGACCCAAGATGGTGGCGTTGAAAAAACGCGATGATGATGATAGCGACTCACGTGACTGCCGCTGTCCAATGATGCCGCAGCGAACCAGAATATTGTTGAATAGAGCGACTGTATTGTCGGCAAAATGCCAAAGAAAAGGAATGCGGTACTCTGAAAGCGTAGCTTATTTAGTGACTCTAGTACTGCCCTTGCTAAATTTCTCATTTACAGCGGAGGCCCCAGGCGCCCAGTAAGCTGGCTAACTCCCCGCAGATGAAACTAAACGCAAGACGCAATTTTAAAGTTTCCCAAGCTGATTCTTAAGGCAAGCGTGATTAGCCGCGCCGTTAATGTTTATAGTTTCCCGTCCATTCACATTTTATTTTTGAAATGTTTTCTTTCTCCTAACGAACATCATAGAATCACAGAGCGAAGTGGTGATTCTGGTGAAGGTAGTCTGAAATAGTGTCACAAAAAACCAGGAAGCACATGTTTTTATTTAACAAGTATACATTCAAAACGGAACCCACTCGTCAAAGGGATAGAAATATGAAAATCTCAGCGGAAATTTCCCGTTGCTAAACAAGAAACTTCAAACAGTTGGATCATTTCATATCAAATTTGTTTTCTTTTAGAGCAAACAAATTCGATGAGTCCAGTGTAAGAACACGCAACATTAGGCTCTGTTCACAGCATTAAACTGTCCTTGCCACATGAAGACGTCCGTAAACCAGTCTGGACACAGTTGAGAACGATCCAACGTTGTTTTTTTTTCGTCCGCTGCTTGAGGCGGTTTTTTGGAGACTGAGATCTTCGCAGAGAAGATCGGCGTGAAAGCTGCAAGCTAGAGCAGAAGCGTCCCCTACGGAAGCGCCCAGACTTGGAGATCAGACAACAAAGAAAGGCTTGAGGCCGTTCACTGTCAGCTCAGACCTCGGGGCAGGGTACTTGGCATCGTCAAAACGTTCACCCTACGTATTAAAGACCAACGACCAGTTCGCGCTTTCCACTTTTCCCCCGTTTCCTCCTCTCCCTCCTCCTACCCTGTCCACCGTTGCCTGTCTCCCTTTCCCCCATGGTGAGGAGGATTTTCTGCCTTGCAGAATCTCGAGTCTGGTCGTCGGCCTTTAAGAGGCTTTTTGCTTGATCAAAGAGGCCAGCTACCTGGGCTTGTCTGGTAGCGTTTCTTGAGAGTTTAAATAAAAGGTGACGAGGTGAATATTTGAGGTCCTGAAAGTGACGAAAGTGGTAGATCTTACGCCGGGACGAAATCTAATTTATAAAATTTCTGTCGGATGACTTTGGTGTTATAGCCCGAGGTCTGGTGCAATAAAAATACCACGTTTGCGCCAGCCTTTCGAGCTAAGAGTAAGTCCCAGTCAAAGTGAACGGCGCTCACACCGGTTGCATATCTGGAAACATCAATTTGTGCTTTCTTGTAAATAAGTGTTTTCTTGCCCAAGTCTAGGTGTAAAAGAAACTGGGGACTTCACCTTCTAATGGTATATTTCGGAGCAGAGATATCAGGGATCCTTTATAGCCAGTAGTCATTACAAGCCAGAGGACGAGTATGATTATCAGGTGGAAAAGTTTTCGTAGTACTACAGGTTTTCTCGCTCATTTTAATCCAAACGACAATCAAGCTAATCCGAGTGCCATCTAATTTAATTCAAGCGCCATCGAGTTTAATCATAGTGCGAGCCAATTTAGTCACGGCGTCAGTGAATTTAATTCACAATATATACATGTGCTTGTTTGTCTTTAGTGGTCGCGTTGCGCTTACACTTTTGATAACTAGAGCAATTGTTTAAAAAACTAGATTTTGTTTGGGACAACGGATATTTTGATCACTATTTCGATTACTTGGAGTTACCAGTCGCATGATTGATGTAGCTAAATTGAAATGTTGATTACTCTTTTGGTGAACTCGAGTTTTCAGTGGCGCACTCGACTTTCATTTAGCTGAATTGACGTTTTCTTTACTCTTTTTTATTAATTCGACTCATTATTGATACAATTCAGATGATAAAAATGCAATTGCAGCTTGTGATTACTTTTTGATTATTCCGGTTATTATTTACAATTCGACTTTATTTAAAGCTTAATGAAGGTATCGCTTCGGGTTCTAATTACCTCGACCCATTAAGAACACGAATTACAAGATAAAAGTCCCACAAACATTTTGGATTACTGCCTCAATTATTTCGAGGAAATATTGACAAAAATAGAACTTAGTAGAACCTTATTTTATTTCTGATTACTTTTGAGTTATACAGGTATCATTGACACAAATAACTTTATAGAAGCCAAATTTTCATTAGTCAGCCGATTTCTTTGAAATTTAATTGACAAATCCGACTACATAAAAGTTCAGTTAGGATGTGGATTACTCCTTTGATTACTCCGTGTTGCTAGTCAGCCAATTGATTTTAAATTAACTCAATTAACTCGGTGGCTACTTTTTTATCTTTCTTCAATGTATTAGCCACACAACAGTGTTTATATCCGCATTATCAACATCTTGATTACTTTAAGTAACTAGTGACCTTTTTGACATTATATTGCCTTGATACAGACCACAGTCTAATTGACATAATCTTTACCCTCATTATTACTTTGAGCTTCTATACAACCGAGTGATTTATTGTCAGTATATTTACCATTTTGTTCTCTCTTTTGATTACTTCGACTTACTATTTATTGACCCAATGGGGTTTGATTCGGCCTAATTAACATCACAATTACTCTTGACGTTTCTTTGAGCAAATTATAGAATACCCGATTTATTATGACCACAAGTCACATTATAATTAATTGTTTGATTATTTCGAGTTACTAATGACCGAATAGACTTTAATTCGCCCTAATTGACGCCTAGATGACTTGATTACTTCGAGCTAATATTCTATTAGCTCTAAGGAGGTGGGCTCGCGCCATGGGGAAACGCGTGCCCGTGTTGCGCGCGTACACAGATGCCGCCTCCGAGATAGAGTTGCCGCCTCGAGAGGTTTGCTTGCTTGCTGGCTGCTTACGGCCTTCATCGGGAACCGACGCCATTGTCTTCTCGTTGTGCTTCTTTCTACACGCGGATTATTGTTCACGTGCGGCCCGAAACTTTTAGTCCTCCATCACGCGGTGTTGGAGCTTGTATTCGCCGCCAAACCTAACTGTTGTTTACAGCCCAATATCGTCAGCCGCACCGCTCGTGTCGCTTCGTCATGTGCCGCCGCAGACTGTCGGGGCAGAAGCGGCGTGAACGCTATTGGCCTTTTTGAGGCACATCAGACATGCGCGCCCCGCCGACAGCTATAGACATGCCATAGCGGCAGCTTCTTTTCTGGTTCTATCTCTGACTCTAGTTCTGACTTTGAACCTCTGCTGTCGTAAGCAGTCGCAAGTGTATGTGTGCCAGCCTTAACCCACCCTCGTATCTTGATGCGAGCCCCTGCAACCTAGTCGGGAGGTAGTGTGTGTGAAAGGAGCGTGGCATTTTTTCCGGATTCCGGCGCGTTCCGCGTCACCAATAATTCGATTTAAATCGATAAAAACAATTTCAATCGCTTGCGATCACTAAGGAGCTAATACACTCCTTTCCGTTTCACCTTAGCAGCCAGCGCTGCAAGCTAACGGGGTCAAATGAGTAGTGTCACGGCATTCGTCGTCTTTCTGTGTCTGTGTGTGTGTGTGTGCTATGATCGTCTAACCCAATTAACCTAAGTGAAGGCGCCATGACCTTGCGCTTTATAGGACGCCTGTGCCTACTTGAATGTCAACTGGTCTTGACGAAGCTCGGACATATGGTGAAACCACGGTCCCTCGATTTGTGGGTGAAATGAAGTGTATTCAATGGCAAAATGCTCCGGTGCACCAAGCGTTGTCGATGCATAAATTGTGCAAGTCCCTGTAAAGTGTATATGTCGTCATGTGCTCGTTCACAACTATACAGCATGATGGCATCCATGGAACCTGTCAATGCTGTAGGTGAATCACACCAGGCCCGGAAGTATATGTCGCATCATTTTATTTCATCCAAAAATATAAAGAAAAAAAAAAGATTTCTAAACGTGCGTTGGCCGAGCGGCGTCGACCGCAGCACCGGAGAAGTTTTAGATTTACACCTCTGGCACGCAGTCAGTGGGGACTTCGACGTCCTCGTTGAATGTGGGGATGTCCGTGGGCAGACGAACGTTGCGCTTGCCCTGGATGTCCTTGAGCAGCCTCTTGGCCACCGGGTGCTTCTCGTTCAGGCAGACGAACTCGAGGGTCACCTTCTCGGTTGCCACGGGCTTGCAGCGGCGCTGGCAGGCCGTCACCTTCTTGGTGCTGATGCACACCTTTCCGTCCTTGTAGATGGTCTTACGGCGCTCGGTGACGCACTCGGGGGTGCCGATCAGCTTGGGGATCTTGATTTCCTTCTCTGTTGGGAGTGGTGGAAAGACACAAAAGTCAAGTCAATATATTCGAGTTATCTAGTAACTGTCTTGTGTGTATATTTATACAAGGGGAAGTTAGTCAGCCCCAATGGGTACCCGTTGTTTTCGCTGCAGTTGAGACATCTAGCAGTGCACTACCACTGCTAGCCTGGGGCCCTTAACGTTTATCGCGCAATAGTGATGCACGACCGCACGCCGGTCGTGTGTCTGTCGCCCTCAAAATTGCCATCAGTAAGAATACAAACCGATACTATGTTTACAAAACATATTTCTCCCGCAGGGTCAAATTTCGCTTCCTGTGGTAGACTTCAGCACAACACCAATGTGGCCATCATCACTGATAGGTAATCAGCGATGCGGTATTTGTTGATACCCGCAAGCTACGATCATAATGTTCAAGAATAAATGCCTCCGTAATTCGTTAGATCTAAGAATTTGCAAACACGTCACATGTCAGTGACTTTTTCTCAACAAAGGTGTCAGTCAACACTGACTTCGGTTAAAGCTAATCAAACTCGCTTCAAGCCTCATGGAAGCTGCCAGACGAACCGAAGTTACTCTGTGATATAGTGCAGGTTAAGAATAGCTCCTCCCACAAAGCCCTAAACTCTTTTCACTTGAGCAGAACGAAGACTGAAGAGGAGGTGGGACACGAGAAGGAACCCGCCAATCATGGCGTACAGATAGCTTTGTGGGAGGAGTTTGTCCTGCTATGGACCCTTTTTTTCAGTTGTGGCGCCATCTTGTAGTTGCTACACCAATTATCCGAATCCGCCATTGTTTGAGCACGTGCTCTGAAGATGTATTTGACACGAGGACCAAGCCGTATCCAAGACGAGTGCTACGTCAGCGTTCGGCGAGGACTCAGATCCAATCACACGCTTCGTGGCCAAACAATATGGCGACCACCAATGTTGTTTGATTGGGTTTTGAAAAAGGGTATACTCTAAACCTGCAACAGGCTATACAACTGGCGGCGTAAATGACGCTCGCAACGAGGCAAGAAAGTAAAAAGAAAGGTCAAAATGGTTTCCAGTAGAAGGGTATACGCACCAGCTTCGATCGGGTTGATCCTGGCGAAGGTCTTCTGGATGCGGGGGTATGAAGAATAGCCAACACCGCGGAGGGTGACACCGAGGGGGCACTTGTAGAGACCGACCGTGGACTCGAGGCCCTTGAGACTGTAGGTCTGCACAAAGTCTTCCTCCTCCGTGAGAACGCAGAGCTCGGGGGTGACGAACTCGTCCACGTACTCTCCGTCCAAGTCTCCGCAAAGACCCAGGACGCGTCCCTGGTACTTGGGGCTGAGGACCTGAGGATTGAATGTGAACACAGAGGCGTTTTAGCTGGGCTGGTGCCGGTATAGAAGCTGCGGAGTAGAGCGGGTGTTGCAGACGAGCAGAAAGGTTCAGCCCTCATCTCTACTCGCTTTCTCGTAAATGTGCAGTCAACGACAAAGTGAAAGACCCACTGGACGATAGTATTTTCAGGTGGCTGCGCTTGATTCGCTTTAGCCAGACCCACGTAGTTATAACTGAGAAAATAAATTAACCTTTGTTCTAGTCTCTCTCTAAAACAAAAGTTCCGCTGGCCTAGGTTTGCTTGGTATGGACGTCAGCTGCTTAGGCGAATGAGTCTTTTATATTGTGAGGTACCGAACATGGCAAAGACAAAAGCGGTTCTCCGCCAAAAGCTGTCTCATATAACAAGAGTTTCAGTATACGTTACTGCATTATATTGGCTGAAGGCACTGCTCTGCGTTTGGAAAGTTCATTTTTATTAATATTTTTTTTAAAGTGATGCGGAGTTTTTGTCACGTTGAATTGAAATGTATTATTGATGATGGGGACAGCTTTAACAAACAAACATTGATGGGGACAGCTTTAACAACAACAAAAAAAACGTTCACGAAAGGAAGCTTTGTTTAAACTCACAAAACACCGCTGTGTGAGAGTGTACAACTGTAACCAACTGGCACAGCCGAAGTCTATTTTGCTAGTTTTATCTTGAAGCTGACACACTGACCTTGAGAGTGCGTGACTTCTCAAATTTTAGTGAAAAGAAAAAAGATGAAAACATCATTTTTCGACAACCGAAAATGCACACGAGAGTATCCTTCAACACGGTACAATCATGCATGAATTGCTGCCATGCAGAGAATCGTCCAGAACCTACAAGTGCGTTTTCTATACACTTCAGTGCAAGTATACCACACGAAGGCAATGCATACAAGGAACCCAAAAGAGACGTCAGCGCTACACTCACCTTGAATATCAGTTTGCTTCCATCGTAGGCGAACTTGAGGCCAAGGTCGCGGACCGTAACCCAGAGGGTCGGGCCGACCTCTTGGTGCTCGGTGACGTACAGGAAGACCTGAGACGTGTAGTTCTGCGTGTACTGGAGCACGTGCGACTTGAGCGGCTCCACGTAGAGGCTGGTGCCGTTCACCAGGACCTCGAAGGTCTTGCCGTCCCTAGGAGGAGTCAGCTCCAGAAGGGTCTGGTTCCTCAGGACCAGCTTCACCAGCTAGAGTTGGGCGAGGTCAGGAAAGCGAGGATTTATATTCTAGTCGTCACAAGTTTACTCGCACGTATTGGGAAACTATGGTTCCAGCCTAGGCAAATCTTTTTTTTCCTTCTTTTCCGCTCATTATATTTTGTTTCATCCGAGATTCAATCCTGCCAAAGGTACAAGTCAAAGAAGTTCAAGAAGCCACCGAAATGCATTATTTAAGTGTGTTTCGTATTCATGCCTGTGACATTATTTAGGTCTGTTCGTACATCCTGTGCAGCGCTGATTTTGTAATACATCAGCACTGTATAATAACACTTTGCTGCATGTTGCACTACACTGTACTGTATACAAACACAGTGTAAGGCTAACTCAGTGCTAACACTAGCGCTGATGTTAGCGCTGGTATTGCACCATATCAGCACTTCGCTGCATGTGTGAGGTGTGAACCGGCCTTTACAGCCAGCCTAAACAACCAAAAGATTAGAATTATCCTATCTGGAAAGTGCAGCGTGAACGTGTTAATCGAATTTTTCGTGGTTAATGCAATTCTACTAGACATCGAATTAATCGTCACGCCGCACTGTTTTAGCCCACTTGTTGTCACAGATATTATGAAACTCGACAGCGTTTTAGTGAAAACATTTTGGGGACATAAAAGCGCAACCTTGCCCGATGCTACGCTTGTGGCAGTACACAAAATCCCTTAACAGTATGACACTGTTACCATTTTAGAACGTAGGATTTTCGCCGGCGCCTTTTTAAACTTGCCTGAGTGTCGCCCTGGAACTCGGTCAGAACGTAGAAGTCGGGCTCGTCAAGGACGTGACGGGCAACAACGTATGTGTCGTCCCTCAGGTAAGGCTTCAGGAGCACGGTGACGTTGTCGAAGGTCTTGAGGTAGGTAGGCGACACCAGACAGGTGGCTGTGCGATACAAAACAAATTATTACCAATTTTTGTCTGAGGAAAGATCACGCCCGGGGAATCGAATACAGAACGGATACTTCTATGTAGTGAACGTGCGCAGATCTCGAACGATTGCTTCGGGTTCCGTACCAGTCCGCCACATAACTGGCTTTGGAATGCGCGTGGCAGACAATCAATCCTAAGTGACCCGCGACACTCCAATCTATAACCTGATCAAGTTAGGGTTTTAGTTAACGGTAGCGAGTATTATCATTACTGAATAAAAATTTAAGGTGCTTTCAAATTTAGCCAGACGCCCCCGGTCAGGAAACACTCGCACGCTCTTCAATATTATCACACTGTTCAGTCGATTTACAATCTCCTTCAGCTCTGTGGTGGTCCGACAGTCATTGCGTCATTAAAATTATATATAATAAATAAATAATTCACATTTATACTAGCTGCACAACGTTGCTCATCATGCTCCCGGGTTATATATTAATCAGCTAGGTAACAGTCATCGGGTTCGTACTTCGAATCAGAGACACCTAAAGCCACAGTACCGCTGCTCGTACGTCATAAAAAAGACAGGGTTTTCGCAGCAGACATGATGACAGAATCACAAGAGACTAGCTGGTAACGTTCTCTGTTCGCTCACCTGTCACCTCACACAGTAACAAACAAAGTTTACCGCGTGTATTACACAAACAAGCGCCGTTCGTCTTCCCGTGCCCGCTTCGCTCAAACTTACGGGTAGGGTAGCTCCTCCTCAGGACTCCGGCGACCATGTCCAGGAAGCCGACGGCGACCGTGGGCTTCAGGTACTTGGGCCAGCTGAGGCGCACGAACTGAAGCTTCTCTTCGAGTGGCGTGTAGAGCGTCAGGTTGGCGGTGGTCTTTCCAGTCGGGTGGTCCTCGAACAGAAGTTCGCCTTCGAGATGCGTGAAGGTCGACCTCGTCTCGACGTCGTAGTCGGTGACGAGCTTGTTGTAGAACAAGACCTTGGCGTACTGGAGGAGGCTGTGAGTCACGTTCTTGAGAAGTCCGGGAACCTGCGCGTTCGAAGACGGGTGGTATATGGTCAACTACCATACCTACCATACACCTCAAGAGAAAGGGTGTAGTCGGCTGCAGATTGATGGTGGCTACGAAATCTCAGACACTCTGCTCGTACATGGTACAGAAGACATGGTGGTCGGTGCAGACATGCTGACATAATTGTCTGCGGACGCCCATCAAGCATGTCTGCAAACAGTTTTTGTATGACTATTGTGGTTGTCATTTAAGAAATAAACAGGCCTCAGATGACGTCTGCAGAAAGTCTTAAGCGTCGTTCACACACGTGCAGCCGAGTACGACCGAGGGAGGCGAGACCGGTTTTAAGCCTCTTGCGACGGCTTAGGACCTCTTCCGCAGCAGCGCATCTGGTCTTACGCCGTCACAAGAGGCTTAAAAACCGGCCTCGTCTCAGTCGGTAGTACTCGATTGTAAGTGTGTGAACGGGCCTTTACGTAGGATGTGTAATCGGCGTGACCTTAGTGTTCATAGTTTACACTTACAACTTCGGGTACGGTGACCTTGAAGAGGACCTTGTTGAGGACGTGCTCGTGCAGGTACACCTTCTTGCAGGCGGCGCTGACCAGCTCCTTGCCTTCCTGGACGTCCTTCTCGCACTGCTTGTAGTACCAGGGGACGAGGTAGTCCTCGGTTTGTTCCAGCATGGGGAACTTGAGGGATTTGCGCATCTGCTTCTTGATGTTCTTTGGGTGCGAGATGTGACTCGGGTGGGCGTAATGGGACGGGTGGGTCTTGACGCCGTACAGTTGTTCCTCGGTGGGCACAACCTCGACCTGTTGTGAGAAAGAAACAGGTTATGAACTGAAAGCGGCCATGAACACACATGAGTTCCTATTGACTCGGAAGTCATGGAACGTAATACAAAAAAAATGATAAAAGATTGGCAGAGTTTTATCTTTAAACTCCTTTAAAAAATGCAATATTTAAAGTACGATCGTTTAAAATTATTTAGAGTATATTAAACCGTAGTTTCAAGAAGTGAAGGAGAAGCTTTTTTTTACCAATTTCCCGCTCCATTGGGCGGCGAAACTGGGTGCGTAGGTCACGTGGCGTCAAGTTCTCCGCTAAATTTAGCGGGGAAATTTAATTGGCGCATAGGTCACGTGACGTCAATGTTCCTGCTAGATGTAGTGGGGAAATTTATTGGTGCATGTGCCATATGTCACCAGGTCACGTGACATCCCTTTCCCGCTACATTTAGCTAGGAAACCGAAAGTGCGTAGGTCACGTGACATCCATTTTCCGGCCAAACTTTTAGCGGGGAAACTAAATTTGTGCATAGGCCACGTGACATCAGGTCATATGGCGTCAATTTCTCTGCTATTTTAACGGGGAAGCTAAATTGGTGTATAGGCCTTGTGACGTGAAGTCACGTAACATCACGTTTCCCGCAAAAATTTTGTGGGAAACTAAATTGGTGTATAGGTCACCTGACGTAAATTTTCTGCTAGCCGAGAAACTAAGGGCGTGTATAGAGGTCACATGACGTAAGGTCACGATCCATCAATTTCCCCGCCGACTTAGGCGGTGAAACTTGATTGGTTTATGCAACCGGTGACGTCAAAACACGTGGCATCAATCGACGTCACGTGACCTCACCACCAATTCAGTTTCCCCGCTAAATGAAGCGGGAAATGTATGAATGAACGTACGGACAACGTTCTGGGATTGTAGGGTTCCATTAAAAGCGTTTCATGCTTTAAAAAAATAGCGCTAGCTTGAACACTCTGACAAAGACCGATAAGTGCAGAATGTGTATTGACCGAACTGGGCACATGCTATGTATGTGTAACGTCACACGACATCATTGTGTCAGGTGGCGTCACAGTGTCATAGGGTATGACGTGACAGAGTCCTGTTACGTCACGGTGTCCCGTAACATCACATTGTCACATGACCTCACGGTATCATATGACGTTAAGACGTAACGTGACTTCATGATGCTGCCTGCCATCGTGACGTCATGACGCGGCATCACGAAAGACAGTGACGTCGCCGAGACGTCACAGACCTTCGTGATGGTTCTTCATGACGGGTCTTCACGACGGTTTTCTCATAGGATTCGGTTGAGAAACTACATTGTTAAAACCTTTGTTCAAAACATGGCGGGATTTCCTACCTCACCACACCGTTAGAGGTGCAGCCCAGCAGAATCAAATTATTCGATCTAGAGTTTGTGGACGTCAGAGAACAGGAACGGACGAGGACAGTTGCTGCGTGTCGCAAACTCACCTGAAGAGTATACTTCTGTGGGCCGCTCTCTTCGGTCAGGACGTCGACAACGGAAGTGAAGTAGAGAGATTGTTCCTTCTTGTCGACGGCGTAGGACTTGAAGGGGCTTGGGACGGCGGTCTTGAGGAGGGCAGAGTGCACCTTCACCTGTAGACACGACGACGCAGGGGACGTTGTTATTGAAATGTGCTCGTCATCGGTTACTTAGGCGCATAACTTCGTGAACGAAGCCCGACAGCGAAGTTGACTACTTACTTCTTTTACTGTTACTTTCTTGAAATGTATATACAGAGGAATGTGTCTTGATAAATTCAACAGAATATTTGGCATATAGATGGTATGGCATTAAAAAGAATGCGTTTATTTCCATTTTACTTACTGGTTGTGTGTAAATCCTGAACTGGTACGTTGAGTCGGACCAACTTGCTTGTTGAGAAGGTGTAAACACATACAAAATTTAACTGTCCGAATGATTTAACAGAGACACTATTAAATATTATTCCAGTAATTTACGGCCGCTGAGTGAATCTACGGGTTATTTTACGCCAAGAACGTGCTTTCTGAATAGGCAAGTTGTAAGACACCTTTCTAAATTGATAATGGCATCCAACCAATTAGCTTTTTTAATAGCCCATTCATTTTCACTGAGTTTTATCTCCATTTCATTTCATTTATTGATTCCTTACAGGCCCTTTTGCAAGGGCATTACACAAAGAGGGGGCTGGCAGGTGGCAAATGCACTATGAAAAGCATGCAACAGCAAACAGAACGTAAGGGCGCAAGTGAGCTGGTGTATACTGACCATTTCGAAGCAACCCGAGACTAAGGAAATAAAAAGGTGGCACCAAGAGAAGAGAAGAACGTCTCAAGCACAGCCAAATTTTTGTTGATGACAGAACCCTTTGTATAAAGGTTCTGTTCGTTCTCCGTCTCCTCTCAGGGTGCCTGCTTTTGTATTTCCTGAATCTCGGGTTCCTTCAAAATACAAAAACACCGGTTATATCGTCGTACTGTCGTAGTGCCCTGTCTTTTACGACCCATGGTTTTTGGTTACAGTGAACAATGGACGCGAAAATATTGAATTGACTGCTGATTGCTGTACTATTATAATGAGCACTCTGCCATGTGCTTCGTCAATTGTGAGGCTGAAGTTTTGTATCCGCTAACTAAACCTCGAGCCCCAATACTGGAAATGACGCCTAAACGAAAAAGAGAAAGCTTGTGCGCCTGCTTACCTCGTATGGGCTGTTGACCTTGTTGACGTAGAGCTGGGAAAGCTTGAGGGCCTTGTCGAAGGTATGTCCGAGCAGAGCATGTCCAGTCAACACCTTGGGCTCAAGGGGTCCGAGGGCACCGAGCACAAACTCGACGAAGTAACCGTAGGTGGTGTTTTGCACGTCGTTCAAGAAGGGGGTCACGTAGTGGCCCAGGGGCGTGCTGGTCACCTCGGTGGCGGCCACGACCTCCTGGAGAACTTGGTAGAAGTCGAAGTACGGTGGCAGCTCTCCCACAGCACGCTTGTAGTGCTCCTCGTAGATGGGCGTCTCGAGGTCCTCGGTGTAGCCGTACCTTGTGGTAGGGTACTTGGTGGACTGGTACAGTTCCGGCAGCACTTCCTCGACGAAGTCGGTGCGGTCGGTCTGGTTCAGCGTGGTCTTCCAGCGGAAGGTCAGTTTGTACTGTGGACAGCAAAATTGTGAAGATTAGTGGTATTCGTCGCAGTATGGTCTAGGTACAGTCAGTGGCGTCACGAGGGTCAGCGGCACCCGGGGCGGCAGCCCGCCGCAACACCCCCCCCCCGCTCTCGCGTGTCCCGCCGCGACTACCCCCCCCCCCCCGCCGCTCTCGCGTGGCGCGCCGCGACTCTCCCCCCCCCCCCGTGGCCCGCCGCGACACCCCCTGAGCCCTGCACCCGGGGCGGTCCGCCCCCCCCCGCCCCCCCCCCTTGTGACGCCACTGGGTACAGTGCTTCGCCTAATTTAAAATGTATATATCTATAATATTCCCGACTCAGTTGTGGTAGCCCAAACTCAAACAATATTACCTGCAGTGCGTAAGATGTACTACGTTCCTCACAGTGTTACCAGGCTATCATACGGAAAAACATCAAATGTATAAAGAACACAAACAAGGGCACATCTTTTATGTGAGGTTTTTTTGTGCCCTGCGACCTGAAGCTTGCGAAGAATGGTACTCAGGTTTTTCTAGCAAACTTTCCTCTGAACAGTTTTACAACTCACGCTGCAGATCTATTTTACCTATACATCTACAGCGGCAACAGGGCCAATCATTTAGAAATAAGATGAACTAATTCCCCCTCCCCCTTTCTTAAGTGATAATACAAATCTTTAAAGCTGTTCAGATTTCACGCTCACCTCATCCACGGGATGAACGGTGCTGCGGACAACACGAGCTTCCCACTTCCTAGCCACGTGCCACGGGTTGGTGAGGACGTCGACGAAGGCGCCGAGGAGTCCCTTCTCCTTGGTGTAGCGTTGGAAGGAGAACGGCACGTGGAGGTCGGGGTGGCTGGACAGTCCCTGGACGTGGAGTCCAAGACCGAGGACTTCATGTCCGAAGGTCTTCTTGAACTCAAAAGGCTTGGCCTGACTGTACAGGACGCTCATGGTTGCCATGACAGCGCGCTGGGGTGGCGTGTAGAGCACGGCGGGCGTGGTGTACGTCACCGACTTGGTGTGGTGGGTGAAGACCTTGGTGTAGCGGGGGCGCACGGTGAGGGCGACGGTGTGGTTCACCGACGAGTACTGGAAGGCGACGTCGTAAGGCAGGGTGAGCCTGGTCTTTGCCAGGGTGCGCACACCGGCGACGACCTTGGTGAAGGGAGTCACCGTGACCACGGAAGAGACAGCCGAGGTGTACACGCTGGGTGAGAAAAAGTGTACGTCGTGCTTTGAGACCGGAGCACGACCACGAATTGCAAGAAAAACAGAATCTACGGCGGTATACGTTAAGGCCTAGGAGCGGCATAGCCGGTGGAATTGGTTGCTGGTTTAGGTAATTGAGTTGTACCCTTCGATAGATCTATCCGTGGTGCGCAGCGGCGGCTTAAGGCTTTACCGGATTAGTTATCCATGCTTTCACAACGACCCACAAGTTTCGTAATGTTACTACACATATTTTTTAAGCAATTGGCTGGCATCTTATAATGTTGTGAAAAACAAATCAGACTTCTAAAGCACTAAAGCAGGCGAAACCTGGTTTCTAAGCATACGGAGTGCTTTTCACACCTTCGCATAAGGACAAAACTCATCTTGTACGAAAACAGATTAAGAGGTTAGAAATTTACGGAAACCACTAACAGACCTCAAATAGTCTAGCAGCATAATAGAGTTTAGATGATCAGGTTGGCAGGGGAGTACCAGGCACAAGGGTTGTGTTCATAGATCCAGCAAAACGTAGAAGCAGCCCGCGGCGCTCCGTTCCCAACATGCACACTCTCTTGCATATTTCTGTTGCGAGTCCTAAAGGAAAATGAGTGATGATGATAACTCACCTGGGCTGGACAAAAGTGGACAGGGCGAGCACACTGGGAAGCCATGTCTTGGGGTGTGGCTGGTAGCGGAGCTTGAAGTCCTTGACGGCCACAGACAGGATGGTCGGGTAGCGAGTGGTCAGGGCCACGGGGAGACCGACCACGGAAGGCACCAGCTTGCGGTAGGTGTAAGGCAGGCGAAGTTGGAGGTAGCGCATGTTCACGGGGTGAACCCAGTTTTCGCTAACGTACTGAGCGCCTGCAAAAAAATAAAATAAAAAACACAGAGTGAAGTTTACGTATCAAGGGTATATTTCTTGTATATTTCTGTATTTATCAAAATTCTTGTTGATAAAAAAAAAACGTTAAGCAAATATATATTAGTGTGCACCATTCAAAGCCTGCATTTAATTGACCTGTTAATATCGTTGTTACTGAAATGTTATACCTCTAGATAAATTGAGTTACGTACACAGTAGGATTGTAGGTATGCAAGTGCTGTCTATGCATGTTTATGTATATCCAAGCATTGATTCTCACACAACCCATGAGACGTTGTGACCCATAATTCAGCAGTGCCTCAAAAAGAAGCGTATTCTTATAGGTTATGACAGGCTGACTCATTAACTACCAACGTATGTTGCCTTAAAATGCCTCCTGATGCTTAAAAACAAAATTCACTGCCCTGGGATATTTTTTTTAAACGTTGAAGTACTAAGTTACGACGTCCTAGACGTTGTTTTTGTTCACAAGGTTTAGACCAGTCCTTACCCTTGGAAAGAAGCTCTCCGAGGAAGTACTTGTCAACTGGCAGGTACAACTCGGTTCCCAGGAAAGACGTGGAAAGACTGAGCTTGGGCTCATCCACAACGGTGGTCGTGTCGAAGTTGAACTGTGGGGCATAGCATCAGTCATAATCAATACCCACGAAGTTTGAAAAGTTTTAAGGCTTTCGAGGAAGCTTTTATGTTCCTCAATACTGGCAGGCCTTCGTCAGAAAAAGTGTGGTAATACTGTCCCAATACTTTTCTTTATTTTCTTTTTCTGAACGTTAACCACCATCGACTAACTAAGGCGATATTAATCCCAATCAGCTGTCTATTATACGAGATCATCGTGCATTAGGAAGACTCCAGAACCAATTACGAAGCAACGTCCCAAGCACCTTCATAACTAGCCCTGATCTGTAGTTATTAAAATGTTTGACTATAATACAAGCATAATTACTGGCAGCCGAAGTGACGCGGAGGTTTAACTGGTATACGGTATTTACACTTATTATGAGAGCGCCGTAGTTGCGTTAATCCGGAAGTAGAGACAAGCTTCTGCAAGAATTTTCTTGGTTCCTCTAATCTTTTTATATAAGCCAATGAAGCAGTTCGAAGACGCTGAGCTTATCCACTGATATATCTTGAAAATAGAAGTGTCAGACAGCTTCACTGTTCCCACGCAAAAAAAAGAAAAAGAAAAAACACACACACCAGAGAATAGAACCAGGATCGATTTCCTCGTGTCGATGGACTCTATGGCGAAAACGCACACCCGAGTGCCGAAGAGTACCCGTAATTGGTTATTGTCTTTTAACTTCAAAACGCCGTGAATCAATGAAAGACTACTGCGAGGAGTTGAGGCAGCTCTCGGCCCCCTCACCTGCTTCTCGAGGACGTCGAGGAGTTGGCTGAGTGGCTCGTACGTCTCGTACTTGTCGAAGATCTGGCGACGGACCCTCTGGAAGGCTTCGGCGAAGACGGTGACTGGGCCTTCGTGACGGAGCAGGTACTTGCCGAGGGTCTCGAGACCCTTGCTCACGGCGGTCACCTGGAAACGAAGTTGATGTCAGTTCGTTCGGTCCTGTCAGGACAAACCTTAGTCCTTGTCTAAACTTTGTGCGAAGATCACGATAGACATTTGTCAAGAGTACGCGCCCTCCAGTAGCCGCTCCGAGGCTGCCATTGTTTTTGTGCACTCACTTGGAGCATGCATTGAATACAAGAGCCGCGTCAGCGTTCGGAACGTACTCGCGTATAGATCTGTTCGGACGCGAGTGCTCGGCGCACACTCGGATCCAATCACACGCTTCGCGCAGGAAACGATGTCCAAAATAAGGCTGCCGCCCGTGTCGCTTCCCGGGCTTTTGAAAATAATATTTTCACTTTAACGGGCAGGTCGGGAGTTTATGTGGCAGCGCGGTACTGGCTGTTCAATCTCGTGTATCTCTGTCATATTTGTGAATCAATTAACGAAAGAATAGTAACATACACGCATAATCTAAGGGTTCGAGTGCAAGCTAACTGGTCAGCAAGGTTCGCATAATGTAAGGTGAGCATCCAATGGGGGTTCACTTTACGGTTTTACGCTAAAATATTTATATGTTTGGGATGTGACCGAAAGAATAAAGAAAAAAAGACTCTCAATATGTCCATGTAAGTTTTGTTTCATGTTCTACACAAATGACTTCGTGCCTTTTCGTGACTATGAAGCTGAGGACCTCGAACGAAACTGTCTTCTCTAACGTACGAAGAGTCAAGCCATGTCAGCCCAGCAGTTTTCGACATTTTACTCATGTTAACAAGCTCGGAATTCTAAATAACTTTTCGACGCACATTAAAAAAAAAAAGCATTTCAAAACTTGCGTTTGCTATCCGTGCTCGGGCAAAACTGACGTTCCTCACTGTCACGATTACTTATCTTGCGTTTTCCTTTGTTGGGGTAAAGTCAATGTAAGCCGGCTGCGTTGCAAGGTAGTGAATATACTCGAAACTAACATCGAAGAGGTGAGAGACGTAGGGGCCCTTGGTGAACTCGACTCCGAAGAGGAGAGCACGGGGGATGACGGTCTTGTTGCTCCGAACGTAGGACTGGTAGGCATGGACTCCAAAGTCGTCGACCTCTGCAAGACATCACAGAAGAGCTGCGTCAGATAGTTTTCTATGCTACTTATAGCTGCATATCGTTGAATACACCACTGGGACCAGGCATAATAAATGTCTTTAGTGTCAATTGAAGGTTGCCATGAAGATAGCCAGTTCATTTACCCTGCGCAATACAAGCCCCGCAAGCAGGAAGTACTTCCAGATGACACAATGCCATCTCGAAAAGTTATGTGAAGGTCCCGTACTAAAGCTTCTTCTTAAGGTTCTTCACAGGGTCTTAAAAATATGACTTCGTCACTTTACAAGATGTACTGAGGACATCTTTAAATTGACTACTAGGGAACGTTTTGAGGACGTCTCTAGAACAAAGGTAATGACAATGATTTAGCTTTAGATGAATTAACTCGTTAGCCTTTTCTTTAAAAAAAAAACATTCGTGAAAGGCTTTTTTTGTTGTTGTTGCGTTTTATTACGAATTACGGACATCCTTGAAGCAACTCAAACGCGCGTCGGTGCTCGCTTTACTGCAGTCACAGCGATGTGCGGTGCACTTCCCGATAACATCTAACAGTGACGTTTCCTAGGTATTTCAAGGCAAGTCACCCAGAGAACGCTGACAGAATGTCTTTTCTGGCAGAAGAGATGCCGCGATCGTTTTATGACTATTTGAGTTGTTTGGGGTCACTGAGAGGATTAGAAGGGCAAGGCGTCTCTTTCGGACACCTGGCCTCCGGAACGTGCTCGGTGCATTCAACCGTGCTTTAACTGCACGGTTGAAGCCCACAGACGCTGATGTATTACCGAAGGTGGGAAATTTGCGGCGGAGGAGAAACAGTTGAAATTCCTCCGTGCCGTTCTTTTCCTGTAGGTGACCACACCTATGATCGGAAGGCACACTCACGGGAGTAGGCAGACAGGAAGTTGAACTTGGAGTACTGGACGCCGAACTTCTTGTGCAGGAGAGCGGGCAGCAGCTTCTTGACGCGGACAGCGCTGCAATACAAAAGCAACAAGTTTTTTTTTTAATTACTATTTTTTTATTAATTGGTTTTTCATATAATCAAAGCGCTTGAAAAACTGACGTGAACCCGTGGGCCAACTTTTGTAACGTTCATCCTTAAATGTGAAAGTGCGCGTGCAGTGTTTTTATAGGTGGAGTGAAAGTGCGCGAGTGAACGGTGTCCCATAGCTTCGACTTCAGTTTCACGAAAGGTCGTTACCAAGGGTAACAAACTGTTTTTTTTTCCATTACATAATCGTTTTTCACGAGCACGATACACAAATATATTACCAAACATTTTAAGTTTGATTATAGTCCCTTCATGAACGCACATGAAGGTATCTTGAGTTGTGTCCTCTGACTGCTTATATGGGCTTTCTCGAGTAGAATTGGAAAATTAGGCCACACTTGTTATTATCTAAACGACAGAAATTTTGAAAAGCTTTGCCGTTTCTTACCCTACTTATTTTATGACTGATGTGAGAACATGCAATAAAAAAAAAAAACGATAGCCACACTTCCTGTACACATAGTCGCTTACCCTTTCTCATCAATCCCCACAATCCTTTCCCTCTCACCTCAGGGACACCAACCAATAGACGAGTGAACCTTTCATTCAATAAATATATGTCCTTTCTTCTCTCTCTTTCTCTCTCTGTATACCCATGGGGTATACACACATAAAACCAGTACTAGATTTTTTTTCTTTTTTCACTTTTTAACGGATTGTCACTAGTCCTCATCGATCCCTCGAAGAAGCAAATACCCGACAACATTCGACCAGTGATCATTTGATTTGGTGGTGGCGGCGGCGGCAAGGACTCGTGTACTGTCTGCGTTCTGCCCACTGGGCACGACCTGACCGATGTGACGTCACCTGTCTCCCGAAAGCCGATTGGTGGTCGAAAGGCAGGGAAACTCACGTTGGGACCGTGCAGGGAACGGTGGCGTTGGCGTAGGCGAACAGCGTAGAGTAGGTGAACGAGGCCACCTGCAGGTTCAACTCCTTCTGGAGGGTGAGGACGACGCGAGCCAGCACTGGCTCGGGTGGGTGAGAGCCCATCAGCAGAACCAGGGCCGCGTTACGGAGTTCGTAGTCCTCGTCGGTGTTGAAGTAGACGGTCTGGGCAAGGGGCTGGATCTGCGAGAGTGAAGCAAAGTGCGCAAGGTTAACGACTCAAAGGGCAATGTTGAAGCCGTATTGAAATTGGCGGCTATGGTAAGCTTTATACGCACATTCAGGGAGAGAGCATCAACGAACTGAAGTCATTTCTGTCCGTCTGTTTATGCTTTCTCCTTAAATGCGTGTTTTGTGTAACTAGGCCTTAGACGTTTCGGTTTTAACCGGGAAACACCGAGAAACCTCCGTTTCTGTCAAACATATGAGATCGGTTAAAACCGGAAAACGTCAATAAGTACTCGTTGATGTCAAAAATACAAAATGGGCCAAAACACGAAAACGATTTCTGGCAATTTGCGCACCAGATAGGCGGGTTTCGTCCAAGACCTTCCTTCTTAGGCTCGCACTCTTAGTTTTTCGTGAGATTTTTTACACCGATAATAAACATTTTTTAACGTACGTTCAAAACAGATCACCGAAATGCACCGATAACTAAGAAATAAATGAGCACCAAAAATATTCGCCGATTTCCCTTACAAGCACTGGAAAATTCGACCTACGTATAACTAAACCGCTCATCACTGACATTGATGGTATGCTTTGGTGTCTCTTTTGTTACGTTTGGGTGGACGCCTTTCCTGGAATATTAAGCTGACCACAGGTAATAACCGGTTCGCTATGATAATTAGGTGTGTAACGTTCAGATAGAAGTGCTCAATCGCGTATCTATAGCTTTATAAAACAATCTTCCCCTTCTCAGGTAAGTAATCACTATGCCACCTTTCTGGAGATGGCGTTACAGGTGGTCTTTGTTTTTGCAGGTTCCTCAGTAAAACGTCATATTTTTGTTTGTTCTGGTAATGCCATAATGAAACTGTTTTTCTTTCTTTCGCCAATTAACCCATTGTCATTCGTGGTGATGAAACATGATCATCATTTCGCGAGAACGCTCTGAAGAGACCTGATTACATGTATACATCAACGTTACTAGATCACCTCAGTTATGGAACTACCGCCGTGGGGTACCTCCTCCCACTTCACTCCCTTCAGTCCGCCTCCTGCCGTTTGAAACACCATCTAGATTTTCGTTTCAAAGCTGTGTGTTTCACAAAGTACTATGAAACGCCATCAAGACGCTGTGCCTCAAAACATACGTATTTCATGGAATAGACTGCAGTTACCATAGCAGTCGTCCTCCAAAAACGGTGGCCCGTCGAACGACGGGAGGAGGGCCGTGGGGTGAGAGGGGGAGAGACAGAAGGGGGTATTACTCGTGCAAGCAAGGTCTATGGGCCGTTCTGTTACTGAGCTAATCTAGTAAGTTTGGTATACATGGCTGAACATTAACATGGTTTTCACGTGACGTCACAGCCTCGTGCTGGTGGTCATTCTGGATCATTCCTACTTGCCGAGAAAAACAAATTTAATGGTGTGAAAGGCATGCTGCGGAAGGTACGCTTGTAAACCATTTTTTAAAAGCACCGAAAGAAGGCGCTGCTGGCCATTCACGACCCCTAAAATAAGATAGCAAACAATCCCCACCATAGCACCGCTTCTTCTAACGTTCATGAAATATTGTTTGGCCGGCTAGCGAGAGATTTGTTGGTGCTTTTTTTTTGTTACTCCTGTAAGACGCCTGATGTCCTTTTGTACGTTGAATAGCACAACACAAGGACCTCAATAAATACCCACTTAGTGATTTTTGTTCAATTTTATCGTCCCAGGAATTGTGACACCAACAGGTTCGGAAGGCCTGCCGGAACGAAGTGACCGGAAGTCTCTTGGGAGCCAAGAGACGGGTTGTGTTTGTAAAGAGAAGTAAACAGTAAATAAAGTCACGAGGACGTGGACTTACTTCGGCAGCGTGGTGCTTGAGACTGTGACGCAGAGCGTACAGTGTGACAAGACGCAGGTACTGGCAAGACTCAGATTGTTCCTCCTCCGGAAGGGTGGTCTGGCAGAGGTGGTGCTTGCCGAGGACAACAGGGACGAGAGCCTTGAGGGCCTCGGGGTGCTGCAGCTGGGTCAGGGCGTGGACCAGGACGGTGACCTGGTGGAACTCCTTGGCCTCGTTCAGCTTCTGGACAAGAGCCTGCGGGGAAAGAAAAGTGTCAGGAGTCAGATCGTCAAGACGTTGTTAACTGAAGATGTACGAGAATCCAGTTCGTTCTTTGTGCTTCGTCGTGTCATGTGGCTTCGCTCCGATCATCAAGGCTTAACAATTCCGTCATACACGATATATGGGATTGGGAAGAAAGCGAGCCCTGGTGAAAATCTCCAGACGAGTTTGACATGAGCCCAATAATCGCAATCAAAGGCTAACCCATTTTATTGATATGTAATCAGAAAACCATCATCTACTATCTTCAGAAAAATAAATAACGAGTTGAGTTAAGATCACGTCGCTTGTTCTCAATGCATGCGACATTAAAACATAAAGTTCTTGGCATTAACTGTGCATTAAAAAAGTCGGATTTGTTGTACGGAGAATTTGACGGTAGGTATTCAGTTGGCCTTAAAAATGGCGTCTCTATGAAAATGATGTCTCCGCAGTAAATGGACAGTCTAGCCTGCGCGGTATGACCGCAAACCTAAGGTCCTTACCGTTCGTCGCTCAGTAGTGGTTACACAACCGTATGTCGGTACGCTGCTCGTTCAGATCCAACCGAACGGGGGCGAGACCCTGTTCGCATTTTCTTGCGGCATTTCTGGCATTCCTTCTTTAGCACTTGTGCAGCACAGACACGTCTAGATCACTGACTTAGCTCTGTCGTGGACATCTGACCCCTCTGCCCTTACCTGGACATACTTGAGGTAGTCCTGGCTGGTGCACGTCACGGGGACGCCGGTGTACTGGGGCTCCTCGGTCTCAGTCTCCTGGTACTGGCGGCCGGACATGCGGGGTTTGAGCGTCTTCATTGACCGGTACGTGGGCAGGTGGGGCACAGTCTTCTTCTTGATCGCGTCAAGCTCATTCATCCTCAGCAGCTTGCCGTAGGGGACGTGGCTCGTCGTGTCGTAGAGGTGGCAGTGCTTGCTCACGACCTTGGCCAGTGTGAGGTACGCCGTCGAGTAGAGGAGACGGTCCTTCTCGAGGACTCCGCCTGTGGCCAAGTCCTGGTGCGAGACGATGGAAAACAAACCCTTGAAGACATAGTTCCGCGATTGTTTTTTGACGAGTGTTAATCATATATATTTTAATATTTGTATGTACCTTTGTCTAAAAAATACACTTGTCGCATATAAACTAGGCGTAACCACAACATTTAATTAAAAAGCAGTTTCATGTACTTTTTTTAAATTTTCCTTCTGGCTTAATGTATTTCGAATAGTCTGATGTTCCACTAGCATTTTAGTCGCTTGAGTGTGAAGTCGTTTATTGGCCTAGTCGAACGTTTTTTTTTATTTTTGTAATTTTATGAGCTCGCATATTTGTGCTAGGAAAGGCACGGTTCTACAGAGACGTCATTTGTCGTGTCTTGGTAATTTTTTCACAGTTCAAGTTCCATTTTTGTGTGTACTTACCAACGACTATACTATAATCCGGGATTACAACAGGCACGCATTAAGACTTACAATCAGAGACATTAAAAAGGTTATGGTATTTGACAGCTTAAAAATGCGGGGCACGGCGAGTACCCAGCATGTTATGCGGAGCGCAAGTATTGTCTGCTACTATCGGCAGGGGTTGTGGTGACGTCAGAAAGTCGCCGAGCCCTGATTGGCTCCGATTAAAGGATAGTGGTTAGACCTCAATGCGGATTGCTTAGAGGTTTACCCACTATCTTTCAATCAAAGCCAATCAGAGCTCGCCGTTTGACGTCACCACTGCCCCTGCAAAAGAAGCAGACGAACTTCCGCTCCGCATATGATCGCTCCGAACGAAATGTTGCGATATTAGCCGATAAAAAGGTTAAAGAAACCCGACGGGTGAATCGTGAACAAAACAAGCCCCGCTCTTCGTTTCTTAAGGTGTAAGTGACTCCACATGTGACATTAGATGCATGCAGCAACAACGCTACTCCAACTTAATCGCTCGATCAGTCATATATTTAGCGCATGGACAGCCAAAATGTAAAGATCCGGACAAGGGTACCAAGTAAGATTGCAGCTTTGAGATGAGGGACGTACCAGGAGCAAGTCGAGGACTTCGGTGCTGGGCTTCACGAGGGAAGTCTGAAGGGAAGTGAGGACGTGGACGGCTTCCACGAGGGTCAGCTTTTGCTCAAGAAGGAGCCTGAGGACCGTCTTGGTGGCGGCGTCGGTACCAGCAAGGCTGAGCACGTCAAGGAGCAGCTTCCTGGAAGGCAATCAACGACGCTCACAGTCAGTATTTGTCCGAGTGTACTATTCTTGAAGACAGCTATTTTCATTTTTTATTTTTACTTTTGTTTGACGGGGATTGAATATCGTGTGAGTGTTCAATTATTGTTCGTCACGTGCCTTATAGGAATGAATTGTTTCATAGTACGCGTCTCAGCATGAAACAGACCTGCTGGCAGAGTTGTTTTAAAGACATCTGCATCACAGGACTATGAAGATGTTCTTGTTTAACGTAATCTTCTCCGGGCCACTCTGCATTGCCGACATTTGCAATATTTAAATGCAAACGCAAAGTTGTGCTTGTTTCCTTTTTTTTGCATTTTCAGTTTTACCAGGTTTCCATATGTGTAACTTCAACTAGATCGTCCGCTAACCTACTTTATCGTCCGTTGCCCATAGTTGTCAAGTTGCATATTCTAATAAAAAAATCGCTTCCACATTAAAAAAAAATCCTATGTGTTAATAAATTCGAAATTGAGTAAATGAGATTTCCGGTGGTATAGAATCTAGTAGCTGCTGGGTGTTGCGTTAGTTACCTGAGTCCGCCAATGTTTGATCACGCATTGCACTCGGGGGCTACGTAAGCGTTAGCGTCAACTCAGCTCAGCTCGTGTCGGAAGCGAGTGACACATCGGCGTTCGACGAGTACACTAATCCATTCAGACGGTTCGCGCCCAATAAATGGCGACCACGAATGTTGCTTGATGGGGTCTTTAAAAAGGGTCGATTCCCATGCTCGCGAGTGACGCGTGCTGCCAGCTACACCTTTGCACGGGAAAAGTACGTACCTCTCGATGTACTCCTTCTCGCTGACAACCTTGACGTTCTCCAGAGGGACGACCGTCTGCAGCAGGAGCTCGAGGTCGTACTCCTTGAGGACATTGACCGTGGTCAGCAGCTGCGACACGAGGTCGGCGTAGTCATCCTTGACCTCAAGGTCGTCGAGAACCAGAAGACCAGCGAGCTGGTCGAGAAGGCCACGGAAGGCTGTCCTGGCCTCCACAACATCCACGGGCCCGTACAGACTCAGGTGCTCGAGCTCGAGGAGCTGTCCATGCCAGGAGTAGTGCTGCTTGGGGTAGACGTACGACAGGTTGGTGTAGGTCTTGACATCCTCCAGAGGACCCACGGCGGTGAACGGAGTGGTCTTGAGGAGCAGCTCAAGGTGCAGCCTGAAACGGAAATGGTGTTCTTAACGTAAGCAATGGAAACCTATGTTATTAGAGGTCCAGGTAGGAAAGATAGTAGCAGAAACCGAATGAAATATCCTCGTTAGGTTCAGAACCACGGTCGAATTTTCGCTGGAATACTAAGGTTGTTCGTTAAGGGTACCGTCGTTAAGTGTTCACTAGATCCGCGGGAGATTCCTTTGTTGGCTATCGTAGTGGGACGATGCAGTTCAGTTTATATTAGGCCTCACTTCTTTACAGTATTTGTCTCCTATTATTTTTTAAAGCAGACAACCGCTGCGTGGTCCCAATCATCGTATTAACGCTCTGCAGCCGTGGAGGATCTGGCTTGACCCAATAAGAACGCTGTCAAAGACTATAGCTTTTTTCTTGACCTGACTTATAGCTTCTGCTACGATCAGCAAATGGGGCATGCAAGAAACGTACACGGAGGTAGAAACCAGCTGTTGCTTTCCGGAGGTGAGGACCTTCTTGTCGATGGCCTTGACTTCTTCAAGAACGCCGACCTCCTGGTGAAGGCTGACGTTGTAATGAACGGTCAGGAAGGACTCGGCAAGGTCGTTCTTCTGCAAGTACACAAATATCCACAATTAGGGCGCTCTAAAATATGCATACCGATGTCGTGTGTATAAATACGTGTTAGCTTTCACTATATCTGTCCTTGTTCAATGACCCATAAATGCCGTTTCGATTCCCGACATAACCATGACGTTTAGGCACTATGCTTTAAAAGTTTCCAAACAAATTAAAACTGAGCAACTTTCAGACGCAGTACATATGTGCAAACGAAGGATATTAATAAAATCCGTGACCCATTTTGATCCTATTACAGTGCCATCTGGAGGTCCCAGTTATAATGCGGAGCGCAAGTTCGTCTGCTTCTTTTGCAGGGGTTGTGGTGACGTCAGAACGCCGAGCTCTGATTGGCTCTGATTGAAGGATAGTGGGTAGACCTCAAAGCAAGCTACCTTGAGGTCTACCCACTATCTTTCAGTCAGAGCCAATCAGAGCTCGGTGTTCTGACGTCACCACAACCCCACAAAAGAAGCAGACGAATTTACGCTCCAGCTAAAATCGGGTGCTTAGTTATTTCTATAATATAACTTTTTTTTTCGACTTTGTCCGACGGTTATCATTCTCAATTTTTGAGTAAGGTGCATCGCTGAAAAGAAGCACATCAGATTATCCTACGCCCGGTAAGTTTCTTTTCTTCCTTATCTCCTTTAATTGCAGCGTTTTCAACTTGTGGCCAGTCAGCTTTTGTGGGCAGTTGTATTTCAGTAAAAGGAGGAGGAGTTGGTCAAGCAGACCACATGATTTTTCGTTGTTGATGTTTCTCTCGCCGGTAAAAACGAACAAATCTAGATTGGCTGAGTGACTGACTGATGGAGGGGCGGTAGCACTACTGACCAGGTGGGTCTCGGTGGGGCAGCCGCCTCCGTAAGGGTCGACGTAGTCCGAAAGCTCAGGCTCCAGAGTTTCGCTGAGGGGCTTGGGCTGGTGCTTCAGGCAGGCGTGGGGGCATCCGCTGTGCTCGTAGTCGACGTGCTGGAAGACGGTGGTCTTGCCCACGCACTTGTGGTAGTTCTTGGTCTTGGTGAAGTTCAGGACGTACTCGTCGTGCGGGCTGGAGAGCACGTTGTACACGGTCTCGCAAGTACCGACCAGATCGTCCTGCAACAGGGAATCGTCTCAGTGAGATTGAACAGGCGCTAAGACCGGTGAAACGAGCACAAAATTGGACGAGGCTAGCTTTACCTACATGGTGGAAACCTCCCATGTCTGTGGTTCGATTTCCTTTCGTGTGGTTCACTCGGTATTTTTTTTTACATATTTCGCTACTTTGAACTTAGTGTAAGCGTGAGTTGCATAATGTTACCAAACGTGCGGTGATACTACGTACGCTACGTTATTAAGTAGAAACTGTATTATTAAGTTCAAAACAGTTGACAATTCTTTAACGTCAAAAATCTGGTAACGTAATCCTAGATAAGCCTCTTCACAATACGCATAAGTGAAATGTTGAGTGTTTGAATATATTAGCGTTTGAAGGAGCGACCTTGGAATTTAATGCCAATGATTCAAACTCGTCAGAGTCATCTAAAGCATCAGAAATAAAATAAAACATGAGTCATATAAGTCTTTACAAACAATTGCGCGTGCGTACTGCGCATGCGCACGAAATATATTTTTCTTCAAAGTATTAGGTATTTGCGCATGCCGTTCCGCATCCAGCGCCAGATTTTGATGTGATGGCATGAAGACTATTGTTAAATGCAATTAGACAATGAGTGGTGTAGCCACTTAAAATGGTAAGCAGAGCGCAAATAACGAAGGCATAAAATAAGGAACTACACAGGACACTCTGTGTCTTGTTCAATTATTAATCTTCTGCCTTCGTTCTGTGCGTGCTGTTTGGACCTTTAGTGGCTACGAAGCAAGTTTCCCCCATTGCCACCTTGATTCAGGGGATCAGCTACGGCCGTCGCTTGTGCACCGTACCTCGTAGACCTTGTAGACCACGACGTCGTCATTGAGGGCCAGGGGCACCTCCTTGGTGAAGGGCACCTTCTTGTAGCTGGGGTTGCTCAGGGTCAGCACGGAGGCCAGACCACGGTACAGGTTCACCACCTCTTCAGGCACGCCCACGGGCACCTCCAGGCTCTCCACCTGAAACGTCGATGCCGAAGAGTTTCTTAAAATACAAAGAACTGTATATAACTTGTGATGCATCGCCAAGCGGTCAACAGTTGCGGACAACTTCACGAGACTATAAGATGATCAAGACGTGAACCTTCTTAGCATCCCAACACTGTTATCTTGAATTTATATTTGCAGCTCAATGTTGCCATAACTCAGTTTATTACATCTCAGAAGTGCTAACAAAATTAAATGCTTCTTGATGCATAATCACTCCTTGGTAGTTTTGAGGGCAGTCTTATTCTGCGCACCTCGGGAGTATGGAAATATTTATTTTCCCTCTTGTTATTTCTTGACCGTTTCGATGATGCCTTCCTAACTATCCTCCCTCACTCTAAACTCATTTCATTTCATTTCTTACTTCCTTAAAAAGCATCCCACTTCTTTCGTTCGGCTTACCATTACTCTTTTTTATTGTTAGCTCATAGCTGGGGGTTTTCTCAGTCACTACAAAAATATATGTATAACAGAATACAGTGTATGGCTCATTGGTTCCGTGAGAATGAAGGGCTCATATAATCTAATGATCAAAAGACGTCGTTTTAATAACTTACACTGTGGTCGACAAGCTTCAGCACCACGGGTCCGGTCTGGTAGGACTCGAACACGGGCAGGGGCTGGTGGTAGACGCCGGGCACTGGCTCAGTCTGGTCCTCGACCTCCTTGTCGTACAGCGTCGAGGTGACGTTGAGGAGCTGTAAGAATATCCCAACGGTTCTTATGTCGTGATTCCTCTCTTCTGCCGTTTTACGTTCATAAAAAAAGTTCGAGGCATAATCATAGTACTTCGTGCTTTTTCGGGGAGAGTCAATCGGAACAGAAACCACGGATGCCTCTCAGCTCCGTGGCCAACTGGTTCCCAGAATGCAGTGCACGCGCTGTTGCATGTCTGGATTCATGGAAGTAGTCTATTGAAGTTCGGGTGCATAATAATGCATTAGCGTATTTTAGTGACTTTGACAAAACGCATGCTAATAATAATAATAATAATAATGTTACATGTATGTTTAAACAGCCAGAAGTTTTTCAGCTTGAACTGGCATCTGGATGTCTCAACTGTAGATGAGCAATTTAGTCAGTGCAGTACAACCGCTAGCCTGGGGTCTTTAACGTGCACCACGCAGTAGTGATACACGACCGCACGCCGGGACGATGCTCATCCAGATCAAAACGGGCAGGGGTGGGGATTGAACCCAGGATCCCTGGGTTCTGCAGTGCGGGCTTTCGCTCCACGTGCTTAGAGCTGGTGCGCGCTAGCCCACTTGGCCACCGATCATTTTTTTTTCTTTATTGTACTCGGCCACCGATCCCTGCATGCTAGCGCAAAACTGCACAAATCCACTGAGTAGCAGATGTTCGCAGGTGCACACGACAATAATTTCCTAGTTGAGTGTCATAGTGGCAGTGATGCCCAGTCATTTATGTTGGATAGGAAGAAGGAAGTGTGTTAGAAAAGATAACAGTAAAGCTGCAAGATTAAAAAATGCCACTAAATATTGAAAACTCACTGAAAGTAACAAACTATGAGCCTGTACAAGAGATGAAATATTTATTTCATTTTTATGTATTTTATTTTACTTATTTTTTATTTCTTAAAATTAAGTCGTTTTGTTTCACTTATATCTATAATCAAATTCTTGGTTTGTACGTAGTGTAGAAAACATTGATTATCCGGCCTCTTTTAAGAAAACAACGCTTCCACACATCACGTTTACATAAACGAGGATGCAAAAACACGTTCAGCGGTGACTCGTATTTTCATCAATTAGGCAGAAGTCCTAAGCGTACGCTGACACAGACTGTGCCCTGCTCTGGTCCTATGGCGTAGAAAGTCCAGCACTAAGGCCGTTTTATGCTCTGTCCCAGGCAGGATTCGCGTCTCACCTGGAGGACGAGACTGCGGCCGGTGCCGGACGCTTCCTTGACGACGACGCTCAGCAGACCGTAGGTTTCCTCTCCAGTAGCGTGCGTGGCCTTGAGCGGGAGGCTCAGGGACACCGCGGTCCGGTACTTGTACAGGTATTCCTGGTTCGGCTCGAAGACTGCGGCGATGCCACAATATTGAAGGGAAATCATCAATACGATCGGGTTCCTCTTGTGCTGAACCTCCGATTGAGGAACATAGACTAAGGCACGAAAACCTGTCTCTTGTATACCTTTAAGTCTTACAGGCTAGGGCACATGAACCTGGTTGTCTTTTTGTCTGTCAGTCTTACAGACTAGGGCAAACAAATCTGCTTTTCTCTTTAATGTCCCTCAGGCTTCGATAGCTTGTAAAGAAGTTTAGAGTTCTGGTACGTTCTACCTTGTATGCCTCTCTATCTTAAGTAACCTCTACGGAAGTTTAGACAGCGAGTGGGACATTAGTCTGCCCCAATAAGCATCGGATGTCTCCGCTGTATGTGAGAAAGATGTTCTCAATCTTCATTCATGATGAACGATCATCCTCTCATTGTCCATTTGCCTATCAAACATGATATTGCTTACGCGAAAAAAAATGTTTGGGGTGAAGATAAATGTTGATGTTCCACCCAACCACGGTTTGGTAGTTGGGTGGTATGTTTGCGATGTTAATAAAATGATGGACTATACACTAAAATCAAAACGAGCAAATAAAAAAGATCAATATTTGACGTGTATTTAAGAAATATTTCTTCTCGGTCTGGTGGGGCGAGGCTAAACGGTGGCGAAACTCTGTTTACCCATAGCCTTCAATACTTGTTTTAACCCTAAAAACCGCAGTAGAAAAACCTCTGGGTCCTCGCGGAGCATCACTAAGTTTCCCCTTTGTCTGAATAATTAAGACATAACTAAGTGCACTTTAGATTAAATATGTGTTATCTTATCAAGACGTATACGCTTCAAACGCCAAAAACCATGGCTCCTTCCTCCGACATACAAATCTTGTAAGAACTACTTCGCGCAACGTATTAAAAATGCTCAAAACTTGTTTTTTTGTATTGAGATGAAAACGATTACAGAGCTTTCTTTTTCGGCAAAATAACATTAAACTTGTCCTTAGAGTTTTTCTTTTTCTATTTTTAATGATTGCAAGAACAATTAATGTGGCCGATAATTCAATGATAAATATGACCTTATTTCCAAAGTTTGTTTGCGCGCAGAACTGTGGTGTATACATTACTCACGGAGTTCTGGAAGCACTTGGGGCACCTCAACGGCGGCTGCAAAAAGAAAAGAAAAAAACACAAACAGAAGTTATTGACTCTTGCGCAATCCTGGAAACTACACTTTTAAACTACAAACACGCGAATAATTCCTTAACATTCTTACACCTCCCAGAAATTTAGGTTTTATTGTCATTACCCGAGGCTGGTGTAAAATTATTATAATAAAAACTTGAAAGTCAAAGGAACAAAACACGGAAACAGGAACGCCTCAAAAATTGAGGTGTTCCCTTTCCGGTGCCTCTTTCTTTGCATTTTCATGGTTCTTCTTGATTTGTACACCCCAGTTTCAGGTAGTTTTACGTCAAGAATAACTTCTACCGGCTTTTCTACGGATGTCCTGTCTTTTTCTTTTTCTTTTTTTTTGCTGCTTTTTTTGTTTAAGATATTGGTATGCCAGCTTACTAGTTATTGATTACCACCTTTGTTCATACTGTGATAAAACTGTACAAGCTCTCGCCCGACGTGCTAACATTAAATCACAATTTGGTGCGTGCAATTGAAGTCCTCTGCTAGCATTTTTTTTTAAATTTCTTTGTCGTTATTTTTGGCGAGAACTTTAGCCAGCAATGCTTTGTTTTGTTTTTTCCTGCCCAAAAAATATTAATTATTTGTAAGTAACAATGGTTAACAATACGCACAATAAAAACAGGCCTGCTTAGTTTATGCTGAACATTCATATAGTACTCTATTAAAATGCATCTAGCTTCGCTACGTCTAAGCAGCGTTTTGACACGGCACTGGACGACTGCACGAGAGTACCATTAGTGCCCTACAATTCTATTTTCTAGAAAGTGACGGATCTTGATTATACGTCGATCTTATATCAATGTCGCGCTGTAGATTGCAGACGTCAAAAGTCGTGCTGTCTGAACCATTGACCAAGAGCTGATACGACTACCAAGGGTCTGATGCCACAATTGCGCAGCTTGCACAAGCCTCCTGAAGGACTACTTGCGCGCTGTGACGGCATCGTACCCGTGGGCCTCAAATAAATCGATAAACTCAAGTTTTTAGAGGGAGACCCATAGAAAATAGCTTTCGTCGGCCCTCGAACCGACAACAGCCGTTAAAGGTCTATGATATGCCGCGTAGTGTGTTCCTGGAAGCCAGTGCCATTGTAGCAAGGTTTGACAAGAGTCAGTGAGCCGCCATAAGTATATAAAGAGGCCTTCTTGTAGACTCCGCATGAGCAGAGGTATTGTTTCACTGACCGCGTGGTCGGATTGATCGTCTGGAAACCGTATTCTTAAAAAGTATGTAACATAGTAGAGCCATCCCCTCCAATGGCGTTTCAGTGACTGCTCCTGGCCATTAGTTTCTGACGTTTGTTTGTGCATTTTAGACTATTTGCCAATCGGATTGTTATTAGTTTTATGAGAGTCGATACCTCTTCAGCATTTGACGAAAGGTAAAAATAAAAACAGCGATGTAATTGCAGTCTGCTCTCAAGTAGCATCTGTTGTAAAGCGTTTACTCACCGGCCCGAGAAAAAATATATATATAACGCTTGTTTTACACTCTTTGCACTGAACACTTAGGGACATTACATCCGTTTGATCTGGTATTATCGTTAAATTAGTATAATCATGGATATCGGGTTCGGCTCCAGCCGATGTGGGAGGTTCTAGGGTTTGTTTCCATGCGACATGGGGCCTTCGCTGACCGGGGTGCGTCGAGAGTATCCGCTTCGAAGACTCAGAACGCGTTAAGGCGTTGACCAGAATCCAACCAGGTTCTCCAAGGTTCCAAAAGCACACCACTGTGGTGTCCAGGCATACGCGAGAGGAGATTCACGGGCGCAAACTTACCCGCCACGGCTGCGACAAACGCGAGGGCTACGAGAACCCTCATGGTGATGGACGAGCTTGTTGCGGAGTCTCTTCGACAAGGACCCGGAGTTACCGAAGCCCTGAGTGTGACTGCCCTGAGGCCGACCAGGGGCAGCTTTTATACGCCGCGCAGGTCGAGTCAGGCAAGCGCTTGGCTAAGCAGCGACCGCTGACCGCGGCCGGGGCCCGAGCCAAGGTCGCCCGTTCCAGGCGCTGTCCCATGCAGAAAAAAGGCTCGGTCCTCTCTTCAAAGCCCGCTCCTCGCCGCAGCAGCAGTCCTGTAATCGCTGGGCCCAAGTGCTGCAGCTCGGCCGATAACGGTGCACGCACGCCACCGCAGAGACGTTGCAGGGTGAAAGTGGCCTTCTGTGTGTCTTGCCCTGGACACCGCCTTCGTCGCGGCCGATGCTCCCGGTGTCTTCTAGGCTTGTCTTGTGATCTTCCGGGGTCTTCTAGTGTTTCCTATGGTCTCCTAGAGCCCCCGAGATTCTTTCAGGACGGAACAGTGGCCGTGTTGGAATGCGTATTGAAAATCCGCCGTTATGGAGCCCGTTCACACAGATGCATCTTTCACAAGTCGATGAAATCTCAACATCTTGGTGTCTTTTGGAGGCGAATACTCTCACGCGTTTCTTTACTAGAGCTTGAAGCTTCGACTTATGCATCCGTGCCACACACTCTAAAAATGCCTAAGTATCTATATATAGTCACAGACAATTCTTACGAAAATAATCTTGGGGCGAGTCTCAAAGTATTATAATGTTGTTCCTCAGTCAATGAAATTTCGGCATTAGCTACTAAGAACACCGAAGGACAAAGTACGAAGTAAAATGCACGAACATATTAAGCAAGTCCTACGTTTCTTAAATTGTCAGCGACCTTACTTTTCCCGCTGACCTGTCCAAGAACCTGTGGCCGCAAATGGCCCGGAGCCCTTTTCAGAAACGTCACAAAATCTTAGTCCGCACTGAATGCCACCTCACGCATGCAGCTTTCCGAGCAGATTACATTTTTGACCAAGCCTTTCTTTGGGTCTTGCCATTCTTTGGCTTTCCACTTTGTGTGACTAATATATAAGGAAGGATCTTCATCTGCTTTGCGAAGAGATTGCATCAGCTGCATGACGCTATACTGGCACTTGATAGATAAAAAGAAGCACTCGAAGGAAAGCTATGTGACATCTTTTTTCTGCGGAACACGAGGCAGCAAATCATGGTGAACATTTCCAGGATACCAGCGAACGATGAAGCTTAAAATACAATTATATGAAACTATGTAAAAAATAAAAAATCATTTTGCCTGGACACACATATTTTGTTTGCGTATCTAATCGTATTAAGGGGCTTTGTCATTCGCAAAGAACCTTCTGTGATTTGCGGTGGCTAATTGTCTCCGTGTCTTACAGGAAAGTGAAGTCAGATTATTTAGACCGCACTTCCACCTTTCGAAACACAATATAACAAAAAAAATATATATATATGCGGTATATATGGACGTACTGATTAATACTGCCGAATCCCGACACGCATTATCGCCATCTTATCGCACTAGGGCTCGAGGTTTCAAATCTGCTCTAAAAGATGGAGGTCAATTAGTGCGATTACACTGAGCATCGGAAATGACTAAATCTTATACTCGCGCCCGTTTTTACTTTTCAAGTGTTTGGTTTCGCAATTTGTGTGTGCATTGTTAAACGATTGTGAATCGTAAATCCTGTGCATATAAAGCGCGTGACATTTATGTCTCTGGGACACCAAACCCCTTGTTGGGTTCTGGCTGCAGTCAGCAGATATGCCCACAAAAATATTTTACACCCTCAAAGGTGTTTAAAGGGAGCTCTAGAAATTTACACAAATGAATAGACCCCTGCAGCACCATTATTTCGAATATTATACCTATTTTAATCGCAAGATAGGGCGCTGCTGCCCTAAACAGCCATCATTTTTGAAGGGTGTAATAAGGGTGTGGAAGAAAGTGCTGCCGTGGAAGAGGGTGCAAGCCACCCTACACCCGGTTCAACTATTCAGCAGCTTTAGGGGAGGTTGTATAATGAATGCATACGTATATCGAATAAATATTGCATACACCAATGCTTTTCACTTGGAGAAAACGTCCCCTGAACTCGGATACATTACTATTATTGTGAAATATTGACGACATAAAAACCTTCGCAATTGGGAAGGCAGTCACCTGCGAACGAACGCCTTTCAATAGTTGTCGAGCGTAAAATGCGGTGAAGCAGCCAACCGTATAATCCTGAATCAGGACTCATGAGTGGTTCACTGCATCAGTGGTTTCTGTGCATCAATAACTGTACTACGTGGTGCGAACATGCTTGTAAACATGTTACCCGTAAAAAAATCTTTAGGATGCTGCTTAGACTGCCCAAATTAAAGCGCTCGCCAGCTTCCTAAGGGTGTTTCTGTAACGTTCTTAGGACGTTAGTCCTATTGGGGAGGAGGAGCGACCGTGACGCCCCAGGCGGTTAACTTTAGAACCACACGGATGGGGACAACAAATACAATCACTCAGCGCTCGGCCGACATAACCGAATGCGGCGTCAGCGTTCGGCTGGAGTTCGTGTTCTCCGGTGAGGGGGACAAGGGACTTTTTTTTCCACTCCGGCCTGCATGAACAATGCAGCATACACGGTCCCAGCTCAGCACAAAAGCCGAAGAGGGTCAAGCTCGCATTCTCTGAGGATAGATCCGGCACTTAACGTCGCTTCGTCAATTGTTAGCATTTTTTACATTAAACTGTGCCCCGCGCTCTATTGTAGAAGATGACATGGACATGCCCATAAGGCCTCTGGGCATGTGCACAGGCCTTGTGTTGAGTAAAAACCGAGTATGGGGACAACAAACGGGTCAGAGCGCCCCTATAGTTCGATCTCCTGCCCAATAGGACAAGCTGAGTTACAACCCTGAAGCCGCGAGTGTTACGCCGCTCACATTTCATACAAAAGGCACGGTGTTCCCTGGAGATTTGGTGACAAGATTGTATGCGGACGCGCCACAAGCATGTTTACATTATACATACGTGTGCTTTGAGCCTGCCTGCAGACGGTCTTTGTACGACCAATGTAACAAAACCGGCACACACACACACACAAAAAAAAAACCGTCCGAGGCAGTAGGAAGTTTTAGGGAACCGTGTTTGCACCTCCGTAACGGTACGATTGGCCCTCCGGTACGAACTGCCCGTATGCGGGTCTTCTGCGGTAGCGCATGCGCAGTGCGCACAGGAGGGCCTATCGTACCGTATCGGATGTGCAAAAACGATTCCGTAGAGCTTCTATAGTAGCGAGTTTTAGTAGACCGTGTTTCCCGCTCCGCTAAGCCCCTCCGCTACCCGGAACTCTACAGCCAAGGCCATCGGCGCGCAGGCGCAGTGGCGGTTTCTTCGTAGCGGAGGGCTAGCGGAGGGGGAAGCACGGTCTACTAAAACTCCCTAGTGTCTGCGGAATGTCTTTTGAATGGTGTATGCGGAGTGCAAGTTCGTCTGCTTCTTCTGCAGGGTTCTGGTGACGTCAGAAGGACGACGAGCTCTGATTGGCTCTGATTGAAGGATAGTGGGTAGACCTCAAGGCAGCGTGCTTTGAGGTCTACCCACTATCCTTGCAATCAGAGCCAATCAGAGCTCGGCGTCTTTTTGACGTCACAAAAAGCCCCTGCAAAAGAAGCAGACGAACTTGCGCTCCGCATTGGAAGGGAAACGAAGCAGGAAGGGTGTAAAATTTTTAATCCTGTGCGATAGAAAATAGATTATTTGAGTATGGTGCAAAATAGATTATTTGAGTATTGACACCAGGAGTGATGGGGATTACTTCGCTGCAAAAAGGGGATAATGTTGGGGGGGGGGGGATTATAAGCGTGTATATCTGTCCGTGCGCTTGCTCAAGGTATACGTCTATAGACCTGTAGCTCTCAAGTTTTGAACAGACCCCTGGCAAGGAACATCGGATATTTTTAGGTCGCGTTTCCACTGTGCGTAGCATTGCGTCCTTTCAAATGCTTTGTTAGCGCGCGTGAACCATGAGCAGACGCCAAGGGAAACTGAAAGACGTTAGTTTAAGCCCGTGGAAAGTACATGATGGGACACCAGGCACGTAGTCAGAGGGAGGGGGGGGGAGGGGGGGCCCATGGGGACCGGCCTTCCCCCCCCCCCGAAATCTTCCATTTTGCTGGGGCCTCCTCTCCCCCTCCTCCTCATACAGCATTTTGTCATGCCCCTCCCCCTCCCCCGAATCAAAATCCTGGCTACGTGCATGTGGGACTCTATAGGACGACGCTTCACGTCAGCATCAAATGGTCGCGTCTCGCAACGCTAGCGGAGGGGCCCTTTTTGTGGTCGCTTCTAGTGAACGGTGCACCGCCCTCTGGCCGAGAGAAACAGGCCTATATACATTGACAAGATTGTTTCTAGCCTTAATCACCTAGAAGCAATCCAAACGACAAATGTTGGTGTGAAAAAAACAAAAAAATCGGGGCACCCAAGTTTTGTTTAGTGCGGTCGGCAACTTTGTTTGGTTGGTTAATATTTCGTTCCTGGTATACTTTTACGCAGAACTGAGAGTAATATGGATCTTGTCGTGGTAATCCTGACTTTACTTTAACATACATGACCTCACATAAACAAACAAAGTGAATAAGTTTTTTTGTGAGTGTTTCTTTTTTGTTTTTACGTTATATATTGTTGCATTTTTTCGAGGTACAGCTCTCCTTTTTCGGTTTTCGGCCGCAAGTTGTTCGTGTTAGCATTGCGTCCATTTGAAATAGATAACAATAAGCACTAAATATTCTTACCAGTACGTGGCTTCTTAAGTTCACGCTCCTTGCTTCGTGATTCCCTCTTCGGCTTTCGTACCGGCTAATTCATTGACTGCGTCGTCTACAGAGCGACATTAATTAAGACGAGGAGGCCTCGGCACACGCTTTACGTTTCTTTGAGCTGTCGGCTACCGTATAGCAAGGAACGCTGTATTTCTTACGCAGAATCGCGTTGGCAATTAAATGCCCAAAACTCGGGTAAATCTTCGTAACTCGGCGCATAGAAAAAGTTCGCCATCGATTTCGGGGGACTGCCTGGTGTGAGAGAGTGTCGAGCGGAATGGAAAATAAACAAAAGAAGAGTCGCCGAGAATCTTCTCGGTTCAGTGACACGAGGAGCGAACTTGAGAACCCGACAACACGGTATAAGCGGCAATTCAGCGAAGATAACGCACGCGCTAGCTCGATTTCTCGGGTTCCCCACCCCGCTTATGGCGGGCTATCTGGCCGCGTTTTGTTGGAATCCGCCTCGCTCCATACACTTCGTTCGACTCCAAGTCCGAGCGCAGCCGACGCTATGCGGAGAGCAAGTCCTCTGCTTCTTGCGCACGAGTTGCGGTGACGTCAGAACGATGCCGAGTCCTGATTGGCTGTGGGTAGATCTCAATGGTAAATGCCTTCAGGTCTACCCACTATTTTTTTTTTAATCAGCCAATAACAGCTCGGCGTTTTGACATCGTCACAACCCCTGTGAAAGAAGCAGACGAACTTGCACTCCGCATAGCGTCCGATGCTTCGTCATGGAACTCAGCGTCTTAGAGCATTTTCTATCAACTGCTAGCCAATTACTTGCAGCAAACGCGCCATGATCCTGCGATTTGTGTGTGTACGTGATTGGTTTAGCCGGTGTTTGCAAACGTGCAAAGATCACGAGCGCCGGATGGATGGGTGGGTGCTAATGGCTGTACCCTGTATAGACGCTTTGCAGCAGCTGTGCATGGGCGCCGCCATAACTGACCTTCAGTTTTTGTTTCCCCTTATTACGTTTACTTCACTTGATTATTACCATAGCAGGCCAGGTTATTGCCATCTTAGATTTTATTCTGTCTTTGTTCCCAGCATTGGTTATTGTGGAGGCTCGTCCACACCAATTTCAGTGGCTCGGTATCTCGGTAAAACAAGAGAAGGTCGGCTATGGCGGCTCAGTCTGGCGCGTGTGTAAAGCGTCTATAGTTGGTGGTAGCTTGCGACACCTAGCCTAAAATTAAAATAATTAAGAGCCGTGACGATGCAGTTTTAGGGCTGCTTGACTGACTTCTCCGGATCGTTGCATCGTCCAAGTTGGACATGTCAAACAAAGCAGAAGATACGCAAAGGCATCCCAGGGTGTCAGTCCGTGTTACCGCAAGGGATATTCATGTGCATTCAATCACTTGGAGTGCCGCGTTTCCGTTATTTGTAAAAATGTTCAGTGGATGTTCGGCATGTCAGTCACCCACCGAGAAGGAGGAGGAGGTGTCCTTAGAGTGTACGAAGTGTGCGAGCACGTACCATTTCGGAAAATGTGAGGGCGTCACTAAGAAATCTTACAAAGAAAAAAGAAGACGCGAAAAAGACTTGGCGGTGTCCAACGTGTAGGAGCGGTTCTTCGCGTGCAAGATGCAGTGAAGACAACCAGGCTGAACGTAGTATAGCGTCTGTTCTAGCGTCAATGAACCAGCGTCAATCTGTCACTCCTAAACGGAAAAGTAGAGAGCATAGAACATTTCGTCCAGTACATGTCGAACCAGGTCGATGACCTTGAGGAAAATCTCAAACGTCAGAAAGCAGATATCAAAGAACTCAAAAAGAGAGTGACAGAACTATAGGGAAAGATGAAACGTACAGAGTAATGCAAGATCAGCTCCTGCAGGAAGTGTATACGAACTGGAATTCCGGAGTAGGCCACTGAATCTCGAAATCCAAGGGATCCCTGAGGCGCATGGCGAGGACCTAATGGTCTCAATTAACCAAGTTGCTAACAAACTCAAGGTCCCCGAACTAACACAGAACAATATCGTGTCTGTTTAAAGGCTGCCCGCGAGGCAAGATAACGTCCCCGGAATTATTAAAAAGCCTTACTTGTCCCATGGAGCGGAAAAGTCTCGTCTCAAGCGATAAAAATACGATTGAGCGGCACGCGTCGCTCAATGGGCAACCCTAAATGTCCCATTACCTTGGCGTCGTCCTTGCGGTCGTCCTAGAAGTCGTCCTAGACCATTAAGACGACCTCACTTGTCACATTACGTGAAAAATAGCGTTGTCGGCGTTGCGACCGAAATATGGCCATAAAGATACGCCATCAAGCGTCATCAGCACGATGTCATCGTCATACGTCATCAGCGTGGTCACCGGCGGAGCGCCGTGTGCAAAATGTGCGCTTCGGACTTCATCTGAGCTCCTTGTGTGCTTCGTGCGATGGACCGTGAGGCGACCGCGACTATAGCTATGGCCTCGACGTCGGCAGCAGCGTCTTCATCTACGGCGGCTTCCGCAGGCAAATATGGGCGCCCACGCAAATACGCCACAGCCTCCTTAACTGTCCTCCTCTAGGCGTCGTTCTCGACGTCGTCCTAGACGTCGTCATCTAGGCGTCTTTCTCGACGTCGTCCTAGACGTCGTCCTTTAGGCGTCGTTCTCGACGTCGTCCTAGACGTCATCCTTAAGGTCGTCCTAGAGATCGTGCTAGAAGCCGTCCTAGACGTCATCCTTGAGGCCTTCCATGAGGCCGCCCTATGGAGCGAAGCCGACGTTGTCTGTAACCATCTGTAGCAGCGAAATGGCAGTTAAATTCCTATTGGCCAAAAACACAGCCACACAGATGCTTCGTCACGGTAGCCGGCGGGGAGCTCAAGGTCAAAGCGGACGCGCCTCAGAAATAAAACACAGAGAAAAGCGCAGCAACGCAAATGCATCGACACGGAAGCCGCGGAGCCGGCGGGGTTCGCCGCGCCTGTGCAGGGGGTGCGTGATGTCACCGCCGGAGCGCCGTCTGAAAAAGGAAGACGTGGGAAGCTGCTTCTAGGAATGCACTGCGCTTAGGAACGCTTTCGCATTCCTACACGTAAAAAGCCTTAGGTGTCCTCTTCTAATTTTTAGAGCACAGCTCTTGGACGCCCGTTTCCGGCTTGAACGGCGCCGTCGCCGTTACCGTCGGCGTCGGAGTAACCGCGCGCGTTGCATTATCGAAATAATGCAAGCGGGCGTAACCGCGCGTTGCATACTGGGAAACTTTTCCCACTAAATTTAGCGGAAAAATTTCTCCGCTAAATTTAGCGGGGAGGAGGAGGGTTGGGTACGGAGGGGGAGGAGGAGCATACCCTCCCCTCCGTACCCTTCCCTCCTCCTCCTCAAAAGCTGCGCTTTAATTCGGCACTATAAAGAATTGTAAACGTCTTTCATTTTTTCATACAAGAAAACTTGGCACAACAGGGAGCTTCTTCGAAAAGCGAAAGATCAGGCAATAGCAAAAAGCAGATGCGTTTTCATGGTACACGGGCGGAAAGTTTCTTGTGCGAAAACTGCAGAGGCACGAGTGATTCATATCACAAACGAACGACGACATTGTCCATCTTTAGATAAGCTACTGGAAGGAAAGCTACTTCAAAGACTGGGCGCCTTGTATCTTAGCCCCAAGTTGCTTTTGCTCCGCTTGACTTTGCGAGCTATAATGCATCGAAACAACCCGTTTGTTTCTACCTTTTTTCACTTGAATGTTCGGTCAGCCAAAGAAAAAGATGAAAGTCTGCATCTACTGTTTGATCGTCTTGCTTTTTCTTTCTCGGTTATCATGTTTTCGGACACTTGGTGTACTGATGAGTCTTGAATTTTTGCTTTGCCTGGATATCAGCATTAAGAGGTGGTGGCGTGTCATTGCTTGTACAAAATGACTACAAATTCGAATTTGTATAGGAACTTACTCAAGTTACGGGTGATTTTGAGTTTCTGTGTTAGCGCTGTGGCACATATATATTTGCTGTAGTTTATCGTCCACCATCTGGAATCGCGGCGAATTTATAAAACTTATTTGACGACTTCCTAAGTTTTGTATGGTAAAAAATAAGTATATTCTTTTTCTTGGCGGAGACATCAATATTAGCATGCTTGAAAATACAACTTATAAACAAGCACTTAATTCAGTCATTGCCTTGGTGGCTTTAAAATTATGGCAACTGGAGCAACAAGAATTACATGCACAACGTCGACACTCATTGATTTTTTTGTTTGTTAGCAACCACGATGTGTTTTTTAACACTGCTAACACTATTAGCACTGATAGCAATGATCATGTGCCGATATTTATGTTGATAAACAAACCTCATAAACCTAAGAAACGTTCAGTGCAGCGTACTTTTCAAATTCAAAACGTAACAGACACTACACTAGAAAACTTCAAAGCGTCTTTAGGTATAACTGACTGGAACCGAGTTTATTTGGAAACAAACGCGAACCTCGCGTATAAAAACTTTCTACGGACATTTCAAAATTTGTACGAGGAGAGTTTCCCACGCGGTCAAACAGTGTAAAAGACCTCGCAAGCTTCGAATGACAAGGGAACTTCTGAACAAAATAGACGAAAAAAAAAAAAGTCTGTTTAAGCATTTCTTCAAAACAAGAAACCCAGATGATTTAAACTCTTTTAAAACGTATCGAAATAAGCTTGTTAATCTACAGAGACGTGCGAAGTCCTGTTATCACATAAACCTCTTCAAAAAAGAAGATAAAAAAAGAAGCAGGAATACTGTGGGGAAAAAATTAATAGAGTAATTAATAGAGTAACTCGTGAAGAGGGTACCAGGTCTGGATGCTCTCTGTCGAATGTTTTCAATAATTACTTTGTTAGCATAGCAGATAACATTGCGGTGTTGGAAAATGAGCTTGGTCCCTGCAGTTATATCAAACGTTGTTATAAAAAGTTATTTTTATATCTGACAGGTGAAAGAGAGGTCCGTGTGGTGTTCAAAAACTTAAGAAGTTGCTAGGGTCGCGATGTTAATGACTTTGATATTATAGTAATCAAGCATGCTATTTACATAATTGAGCCTGTATTAACGTATATATTTAGCGTGTTCCTTTCAACTGATTGTTTTCCAAACTCTATGCAGGTTTCGAAAGTTGTGCTTATATTTAAAGGCGGCGATAAAAACATGTTTAAAAATTATTGACCAATTTCCTTATTATAATTTTTTTCCAAATGTCATGAAAAAAATAATGCACCACACACTTTCTTGTTTCCTAGAAAAACAACACATACTTTCTGATTTACAACTTGGTTTTCGGAACAAGCGTTCAACTGAAGCAGCGCTGCTAATGCAAAAAAAGAAATATAAAAATATATTGAGGATAAAGAGCTTATTATAGGTGTATGTCGACTTTTCCAAGGCCTTTGATTTAATTAATCATAATATAATATTAAAAAGTTCGAGTACTATGGTATCCGAGGAACTGGACTTCAACTTGTTGAATCACATTCGGAATATCGAACGCAGTTTGTTAACATGAATAATTATAATTCAGCAACCAAAAGAATTGTGACTCGAGTCCCCCAGGGGCAGGGACCCCGGAACCGGGGGGGGGGGGGGGCGGGGCTTGAGCACCCGCTCTCATTTTCCAGGGGTGCTGGGAAATATGCTGAGCCCCCGTGCGTTTCGCTCAAAGCCTCCCTCTCGCCCAGGGCCGGATTAAGGTACGGACTAAGGGGGCTGCAGCCCAGGGCCCTGGGGGCCCCGTGCTGGTCCCCGGAAATTTGAAAAAGAAATGCTAGTCGGTTTTAGTTTAGAATAGTTCAGACCTAAAAGTGGAACAAACCTCAGAGGAGTCTCTGGGCCCTGGCTTTCTGACGTCGTGCCATTCCCCACACACCCACCCCCTTTTCTTTTCTTCAACGGGGAAATAGGGTCTCTCTAGACGAGCTGGTGTTTGTGAGCTCGTGGTATAAAAAAACTGTGCTAGAGCAACAAAATGTAAGCGTTGCCTCCCACCCTTCTTGTCATGGGGAGCAAGGGTGCAAAGCTGTCGACGCTAGCGGTCTTTTGAGGTCTCCTCTTCTAATTGAAACCAGACGGAAAGAGGGCCACGGAGTTCTCTATTGTACTGGGGCACCCTCGACGCGTTGTATGGACTATGGTTTTTTAAAAGGCAAGCAAGTGTTGCCGAAGGCTACACGAGCAACATACGTGCTACACATTATCTTTTGTATATTTTTGGTCTTTTCGCGTAGTTCCATATGGAAAGTTTCCTCCGAAACGACAAGTTTAAAACAAGCAAAAATAAATATCGGTGAACCTCCCGAAGCATTCCTTTCTAACCACTAACAGCCTAGGCGTTTCAAGGAGCCGGCTCTTGTGATGTTTTCCAAAACTTTTCGAGAGGCAACGCGACTGCAAGCTACTGCTCTGGAGCCCGTGTCTGATCGGGTGTAGGACAAAATGGTCCCGGTCAGAATGGTCCCGGTCAAAATGGTCCCGGACAAAATGGTCCCGGACAAAATGGTCCCGGACAAAATGGTCCCGGACAAAAAGGTCCCAAGTGTCATCCCGGACAAAATGGTCCCAGGTGAATTTATCAATACTTTGAGCGTTCTTAAAGGACAAAATGGTTTGGTACTTTGATTTTGACACACGTTCAAGGATAATATCAACATTTTCATTCTAATCATTTGAAACAAATTTTAAGTCCCTTCTATCTATACCATGTAGCTCTATTTCTCAAAGTTTCTTGATTTCTACCGATATATTCCACGTGTGTAATCAATATCTTCCTATTGCCAGAACCTATTTTCAAATTAGCGCTATCGAGCTTCAAAACGATATTCGGAATGAAAAGCATTATTATACACGTACTACAGGTTCTTGACGTGGTTTTTTCAGATGAACCTGTCGTACCACCGTGTTCTATTTTTCAGAAACAGCATCACTCTGTCTGAACATTGTATATTAAAGAAATCAAAAATTGATTTCGCAATTAGGCGCGTGTTTATTACATAGACCACTTAAGAGACAAGAAGTCGACGCTGCTGAAGCGAGGGCCTAATACTAAAATGTATTCATATGACCCACACCCTCAAAAAGTCGTTCAAGGGACGGAGCCCTTGCACGTACTGTGTGCACAGAGTTACAAGCCGCTGCTTTTATCCATCAAGAGTAGAAAATACAAAAAACCTGCAAACAGCAAGTAAATAATGCCACGCCGGGACCATTTTGTCCGGAATGGCAGTTGGGACCATTTTGTCCGCGACCATTTTGTCCGGGACCATTTTGTACGGGATCATTTTGACCGGGACCATTTTGACCGGGACCATTTTGACCGGATCCCGTCTGATCTGCCAGTGCGAGACACCTTTTCTGCCATCAAGTGATATGATCGCTGCAATGTTTTTTACGAGAGGTATGACTTTTCATTTTTTGTTTAGAGCAGGGGTGGCCAAGCTGCAGCTCTTCGCATGTTAAAGTGCGGCTCGTGGCTCTCTAGTATACCTAACACCCCCTCCTTTCCCGACTCCCCCTCCCGGTCACATGAGCACTTCCCCAAGAGAAAAGGAACGAGTTTTAAATTGAGACAAGTTGCGGTTTGGTCCTGTGCTACCGCTACTATACGTACGTAGAGTTGGACTGCTTTTGACTTGGATATTTCTAAAGTAGTTGAAGTTTCACTTCTTGGTTTAAAAAAGCTTGACCTGCCCCCCCCCCCCCCCACCCCACCCTCGTTTCTTCTTTTTCTGACAACTCTCTATCAGGCGGCCCTTGGAAGTTTAGTGGTTTTGTTTGCAGCTCTTAGGCCGGGTCAGCCTGGCCACCCCTGGCTTAGAATAATACGTCTAAATGGCTGCAAAGTTCTAAATTACTGAACTTAGAAGAAACAAGACCATTTCCAAAACTAATTGAAACATTTTACCCTTAAAACAGACAGCATGTAGGAGAGGAGTTTGAAAATACCTCCTTGATCTTCATGAGAGATGCCCGTAAATGTGCCCAAAATGACAGTGGTTGCTATATTGCAATCGCATTCAGTCTTAATTATTTATTTTATTATTTTTATGCAGAAGTCTGTTAGTTTGGGACACGGAGAGTTCAGTTATTAGAAGGTGGACGAGGCGGTTTGAGCCCTAAATACTTTAAGCACCAAGACTACTTTGTTGTATGTTTTGCTTTATTGTTCAAGTCAGTAATTAAAGGGGTCATGAAATGATATCGGGTTGGAATGTTGATGACTTTGAAGAGGCGTACTGGTCCTAGTCTGGCCCAAGTATACTCGCACAGACCGCCACTGATTCAGAAGCTTCTTTGTCGCGGTGAAATTGCGAGGATAAAAGAAGACTATTTCTTTCAGTCTTGCCTTCGCAAAGCTTGATGGCTTAATTGTGGGATCGAAACCACACGCCTGACGACAGTCGAGCGCGGCTCATGGATTGGACACGAGAACTGCGTGAGCGCTCGATTTCAGCTCGTAACAATTAATGCCTCGGCGGACACTCAGGTAGTGGCTCGTGTCCAACCACTGTGGTGATGAGAATAGCCGAACTCTAACAATGCCTGGTGCTCAGCACACGTTTTCTACTCTTCCAACCCCAGCGCGTGGCTATGATTAAATGTTGGCGGCATAGGATAGGCATCAGGCCACGTGGCCGCTTGTTCTGGCTCCGAGTTGAAGGGATGAACGATGCTCATATTTCTCGAATTATTTTTGCGACTGCCATCGCTAGAAAGAAAAACTAAGGCAAGTTCATTCAGTTATTAACTTTAGGGAGTTATTCTAAGTAGTATTTAGCAAAAGTAGAAAAATCGTTTCATGGCTCCTTTGATTAAAAAAAAAGCCTAGTTAGACAAGCTCCAATCAATCGTAGCAATTACTAGAATAAAAACACAATATTCTTGGGACTGTTTTCGAGCTGCGACTCGCGAGGCAGCTCGCGAGTAGCAACTTTTTAAGGGCAGCGAAATTTTTTTCTTTCTTGTAATGGGAAATTTGCAAGCATCCTTTGGGTTACTGTTTATTGCAATTGTGCCCAAGTAATCATGCCACTTGACATCAAGGGGGTCATCTGTGCCATCTCTCTAACTGAACATCATGATGAATTTATGCAAGCCAGCAGAGACACGTACTGTATGGATAAGGTTGTAGACCTGGTCAACAAGTTCATAAGAACGCGGAGTAATCATTTGAACCCTTTCAACGGAAGTTTACGAGGCCCTATGGAGATGCTCAATGTGCGCGACATTTCTTAACATTTTCTCCAATCGTTCATTGCTTTGCGTTTTGTTCCAAAACAGCCTCTAATCCACAATCGCATCTGCTTCATTTTCACCCACTGGAACCTGAATTTCCTAATCATTGAACCTACCGATACAGAAACGTCCCAATGTGTATAATAAAACAAACATTTGTATTTCGTAAAATGGTGAAATGTACACATTGCCGTCAAATAGAGGTCAAATGGGCCCATGGAAGTTTAGTGGCTTTGTTTGCAGCTCTTAGGCCGGGTCAGCCAAGCCACCCCTGGCTTAGAGTAATATGTCTAAACGGCTGCGAAGCTCTAAATTACTGAATTTAGAGGAAAAAGACCATTTCCAAAACTTATTGAAACATTTTACCACAGACAGCATGGAGGAGGGGAGTTTGAAAATACCTCCTTGATCTTCATAAGAGATGACCGTGAATGTGCCCAAAATGATAGAGTTTGCTATATTACAATCACATTGTCTTAATTATTTATTGTATTATTTGTATGCAGAAGTCTGTTAGTTTGGGACACGAGAGTTCAATTACTAGAAGAGGGTGGACGAGGCGGTTTGAGTCCTGAATACTTTAACCACCAAGATTACTTTGTTGTATGTTTTGCTTTATTGTTCAAGTCCCCATATGTCAGATGGGAGTAAATAAATCAGTTGAAAGAAAAGTCAGTAATAATAATTAAAGGGGTCATGAAACGATATCGGGTTGGAATGGTGATGACTTTGAAGAGGCGTACTGGTCCTAGGCTGAATAACGTATGGGCACACGGTTCTATAGTCCATTGCAACCTAAGAACGAAGGGCGAGGGTAAGACGGGCCGGGGAGGAGGAAGCAGACGGAACGCTAAAGAGAGAGGAGGTTTCCCCTCTCTTCTCCAGCGTTCCGTCTGCTTCCTCCTTCCCCGGCCCGTCTTACCCTCGCCCTTCGTTCTTAGGTGGCAACGGACTATAGGTAGTGATAATAAAGCTTCTATAAAATATAAAATATTAATTTATTTTTTTAATTTCTATTTTTTCACTTCTTTCCCCCCTTCCCTTTTTTCATTTAAACCGCTAGCCCCCCCCCCCCCCCCCCCCCCCCCCACGTAAAATACGCTTCCGGGGTCACTGCCCAGGGGAGTGTACTTGGGCCGCTGTTGTTTATAATATTTATAAATGATATCAAACAATGCGCACCCAACGTTATGTTTATTTCATATGCGGAGGATACCACTCGTTATTAAAAGACAAACAAATTTTGAGATCGAAAGTGCGGTGGCAGTTGTTCTCGAAAACCTACACTTCTGGACGTAAATTAATGGACTTCTTCGCCAAGTGTCCAGATTAGGACCCCAGATCGAAACGGGCAGTGAAGGAGAGTGAACTCAGGATCGCTGGGTACTGTAACGCAATCCTACAAATAAGCTAAAATAATCCCGGAGAAGGGGAACAAGGGGTACAAAGTACAAACACAAATCTCCAAACACAACTAGGTGACTGATGCGCGACCCAGAAAAATCCGCCTCGTCCTGGTATCGAACCATTGCAGGAACCTCTCCATTTCCAGTGGAGCGTTCTACCAACTAAGCTAACCAAGAGTTAGACGTTAGTAGAGCAAACGGGTTTTATCAGCTGCCACCAGTCTAACACCAACAAGGGTGAACAGCCTGCATTTTAAGGTTATGACGATAATGCAATTAATGCAAAGGTGCACGCGGATAACTGGTCACCATGATTTTGAGCACCAAGAAACCAAAGGTATGATTTTGCCCAACTCGCTTTAACCTTTGGAGTAATAGCATTATTTTCACAAATAAATTAGTATTATTTTTACACAGGGAGGACAGCAGTGTTCTCTGCGGCTACATGTTTCGTTTTTGCTTTCGTTTTATTTATATTTTCGGAGCAATTGGTGGTGTGGATCCGATATGGTGAAGAGGAAAGGGGGCATAGAGCTGGCATTGTTTTGGTTCGTTTCATCATCGGAAGCCGTGACAAGAACACGTGCTTGCTTATCACGGAAGCCATCCTTGAGGTAATGACCTGTCCCCAAATTTCTGCAGTGGCCTTAGATTTTTCCGGTGTTTACTTATAAGAAAAATCGGCGCATGTTTTTCTGTGCTTGTTTATTTTTTTTTACATATCCGCGCATTTCGGTAATCTGCTTCGGAAGGACGCTAAAAATAGTGATAATGGGAGAGAGAAAAATATTTCAGCCTTTCCACTCTGGGAAAGACGGAAGAGCAGCGGAGCTGTACTAAGTGCCGCCATCTATGAGCGGCGATGGCAACCAGACAACCGGCAAGCATGTTGTCTGATCGCCGCCGTCGCTCGTAGAGGGCGGCAGCTGTCCAGAGCGTTGTGTCGAGATTTATTTGTCCACAGACACGAAACTGGGGAAACTGGCCCTTAACAGCTCCGCTGTAAAAATGCGTGAAAAGAATAGTGGTATAGGAGGGGAGGGTTTCGACATGGTGTAGGTGTAACAGCGTGCAACAACGAAGATTAAGAGAAGGAACACACAACACAGGACGAGCGCTGACACGCGACTAAATGCTTAATAGTGAAAACAGAAACCAGGAAAACATAAAAGGCACACTCAACTACGCGTGCACCATTCAAACTGTCTCGTCACAAAAGGGCTTCATCGATCAGCGCATCGCTAGCCACTCCCCCCCCCCTTTCCTCCATTCATAGTCAAAAAGGAATTTCGTTTTCCGATAGCGACACCGATGTTTAGCTGACACATTGCGCTCCGTAAATAACAATGTTGAAGGCCTCTTTCACTTTTCTGGTCACCTTATCTCGGTGCTTTCCTAAGATAGCGGTCTCATCGAAGGCGGTTTGCACTTGCACACTTGCAAGTCCCGCAGTTCACCGATAGATGGCCGCCTACACGTTAAACTTCCACCAACTAGCCCAGCTCTATACTTTGTTAGGGTTTCGACAGATGGACGGATGGATGAATGGATGGATGGATGGATGGATGCTAACGGCTGTATCTTTTTTATGACGAGCGCCACCTACCATATAATCTAAAAGTAGGGTTTAATAAGTAAGTACTACTAGCGCCAGTAAATGAGCTACGCTTAGAGTACCGGCACTCCGTTCCCCGATCTGCTAGTGGGCGACGCCATCTCGGGGCTTAGTGCAGAGCAGACGCAACTGTCAATCGCCACAATTCAAAAATACGACTTCCTCAGCTTCGAATGCCGTGTTAGGGAGCTCAGATGATATCATTTTGCTCTGTCGCGAACTGTTTTAACATTCCTGGAGGACGGAAAAGCGTTTCCTGCAATTTCAGATAAAGCTTCAGATGACTGGCCACATGATTTTAAGCACTAAGATGGCAAAATGTTGTTATACTCTAAAGCTAAAGGGTCTGATTAGGGATCTGTCACACTCTCAAAAGCCGGCAAAAAAAAAAGAGTATTTTTAAAAAAGGAAGAACTAAATAAATAAAACTAAATGAGCATTTAAACACAGAAATGAATGTTAGAGTAGGTATCAAAAAACACTACGGTGAATAGATACATATATATTTCAATTTGAAATTTAATATTTTAACTAATTCATCACACAACAGTTGTGACAGACAAAGCTGACCAGGCATAAAATTAAAGCCCTTGCCCTAGTGAAAAAAATCGTAAGAAATGTTTCGGTACAATAAACGCATATTATCAAATAAGATCACATAAGAGCATATAATAATTAACCTCATAAGCTTATATCAGAAGTTATAAGAAACTTGTTATCGGTTTATCATAACTTCTTATATACTGTTGTATGGTTTTTATATGTTCTTATATGATCTTATTAAATCACTACGCGTTTATTGGGCCAAGAAATGTCTTATGCGTATAAGATTTTTTTTACTAAGGTGAGAACTTTAGCATATTCGCGCAGTTTAAAAGAGTAATGAGAAGGATAAAACTAATGCTGACAATATGCAATCGTTGTGACAGAAGAGACTAAGCACTATGCACGTGAGAACGCGAAGAAATTTTAACATATATTTACAAAGACACGAAGCAGGGGGTTAAGAACGGTGACACAGGTGACGTCAGTGTTCAATGAATAGCACGGCGAGAGGAGCTGCGTTACGATGGTGTTCACTCGTTCTTTCTGGTATCTTCGTTTTGTACGTTTGGAGCGCGTCGCGGAGCCGTTTCTTACGCGCACTTCTTTTTGCGGCGGTAGCGGCGGGTCTGCTACAGCACAGCCTGGCAGTTTGACGACGGACCCATAGAGCGCCCGGTCGCAGATTTGTAGACGCGACGACCCTATTGAAAATTATTTGCATGGATAAGAAAGTTGCTCGTGTCCAATAAACAGATATGAATCATACAAGATATATAGAACATAGAGGAACTATATAAGAACCATATAAGAATATATAAGAACTATATAAGATATATACGAGCACACAAGCCCCATATAAGAAACTTCGAGAAGTTTCTTATAATTTTCTTATATGGTTCCTATATATCTTATATAGTTCTTATATACTCTTATATGGTTCTTATATCATTCCTATATGTTCTTATATATATTGTATGATTCATATGTGTTTATTGGACACGAGAAATTTCTTATACAAATGACTTTTTCACTAGGGGATCTGGTAGAGAGCATTTCTCGGGGAAGCTAAGCACTGAATGATATAGGGGAAGCTGGTAGTCAGCGCACAGCTTTTGCAGCGGCGAGGACAGCGCGAGGAATGCGAGGAGCACGAACGGACACTCCATCGCTAGGGACAAGCGTGCTTAGGCGTCTCTCCGCAGCGGGGCGCCCGTTACGTGGCTCTCCTCTCATCCGTTGTCTGCCGTTGTCTGCTGCTTTACCTTTTCACTTTCGGCGGCCGCGTCTCATGGCGATCTTCCAGGCTTTGCCAGTATAGAGGAGGCTATGGCTAGAGGCGGGCCGCGAACCGGGCTTCATTGGAAAGACCGCGGGCCGGTATACTTCCGCGGGCCGGACGTGGCCCGCGTTTGAAGACCCGTGCTCTAAAGCGTAGTTTATTTAGTAGCTCTAAGTTCTACTATGGTGCCTGGAACGCGTCTCCGACTGGTGTGTTTACCGCGCCCAAAAAAGTGGTCTCTCGATTTCCGCCTGATGACGTCATACAAGTGTCATGCTGTCGCCGGTCGCGATCCTGGCGGCGTCCCAACAGTTGTGGTACATATGGCAGACGCCTGTTCTGCTGCAGGTCGCTCTCTACTGTGACAGTCCACGGAAGCTACAGCAGCCGGAAGTTGGGACGCCTGGGACGCCGTGACGACAGCGACACTCGCGTTCGCTCGTGCTTTTCGCCAGCATTTCTACGGCCAACCGCCAGGATCGCGACAGGCAACAGCATGACACTCCGGCTTCTGTGACGTCATTTGTTGCCACTTGGGGACCACTTTTGATGTATGGGCGGAATAGGACGCTAAACACACCAGTCGGAGACGCGCTCCAGGCACCATAGTGCTACAGTAATAGTTGTAGCTAGTGTTGCGCAATTTAGCAGGTCCCCCGCTAAATTTAGCGGATTTCTTATACCCGTGCCACACGGGTAACTCGAATGCCATTTACAACGAATGACATTTGTGCGATCGGCGAATCAGCTCGCAATCTGTCGCGCGTGGAATGCGCTACGCCCGGAGTGTCGCGCGCTGATTGGCCGTCCGCTCAAATGTCGTTCGTTGTAAATGGCATTCGATTTGCCCGTGTGGCACGGGTATTAGTCACCTAGCGAGAGAGATTGCCGTCTTGCGAACGGTAGGATTTTTAAAAGCAATTTCTAGTGATGCTAGCTTTTTCATTATTGTGTTAATGTTTTTGAATTTACGTTTATGAACCATAAATAACTTTTAATTTCTGGTGATTAGAGTCACAAGGTCGTCATTTTCGCTTACTGTCAGCAAAAATGTTGGTGATGAGAGTAAAAACGCGGTAACGCAGCTGCGTGGACTCGCGTTGCGCGGCGTTGCGTCGTGCTGCACAGCGCCTCCCATTTAGGCTGGCCGTAGGGATGCCATAGCAACAACTCGACGCAAGCAGGCTTAACGCAGTCAAACGCAACTGTGTGAACGAGCCTTAACGCTTGCGACGCCATTGGGATGTTACAGTGACAAACCTCAGGAAACACGCGCCTTCAACTGATTTGTGCGTGAATGTACGAATTCGGTGTCAAGTCAGTCAGGTGAAATGGGCCCAGTAAGCTACGCACAAAAGCATTCTAAAAACATGGGAGCAATAGACCCCTTGCAAAGACTGCCCCCTGTTGGCAGCTGTGGAATCCCTGCACAATGGCGGACTAAAACCGCAACCTCACTTTATGCGTTTGGTTTGATTAGAAAACAAAAAGAAGCACACACACAAAAAGATGACGTGCGGCAATGACATTCGCACTCGACGCTGTTTGGTTGACTGGTCGGCTCATATGTAGCGCTGGCCGCGCTCCTCGATCGATATCTTGTGTGAATGACTTGCACGCTCCACAATGTCAGTTGTTCCGCCATTGTACAGTGGTTCCAAACCTCTAATAATCAGCACATGACTTTCGAAATGGGTCTATAGGATTCCTAAGCGTCGAGACCGGTTACCGGAATCTCCAAGCAACGTTAGACGAATCAGATACCCTGAAACTAGAGATTTTTATTTTGTTTTCAAAATACATGATGAAAAACTGTTTCAGCAAACACGGACGACGAAGAGGCAACGAACACGACAGGACAACGGTTGACTCGCAACTGAAGTTTATTCTATGAAAAGAAAACAAAGGAAACTTCTGAAACATATATATTATACCCACACACACACACACAGATTAAAACTCCACGCCTACCAGGCAACAAGAGGCCGCAGAGATATCGCCTTTCAAATTGGCACTCATGTTACACCGAAGGTACGCTATCTCCTTCTCGGATGACGCAACCGATGGTTTACTGTCACATCTGTCTGTTAATGAAGAAACAAAGAATGCTTCTAATTATTTCTCGAGTCATTCTGTCTCGGTGTCTGCCGAGCAATAGACCGCGTCACCAAAAGAAGGGAGACACGTATGAACAATCCCTGCAATGCGGTAGGAGTCCCTCCGACCGTAGCCCTAAGGGCAGTAAGCGTGCTCTCTCAACCTTTCATGTAAACACCCTCCTGTCTGGCCTACATAAGATCTTCCCCACGACAGGGGTATTCGGCAGACGACACCCGATGTACAGATCACAAACGGTTTTTGATGTTTTTTTCTTTTTTGTGCACTTAAGTTGCAGACGTTTTTTAGCGTTAGCACTAACTCTCGAGCATACAAGGCTCATCTTTTTGTGGAGGCATGAAACGGCAATACCGCTCTTTACTGTTTTAGGACAGGTAAATAGACTCAGGATGTCGTGGTTTAAAGGGGCAGGTAAAAATACTTAGGATGTCGGGGTCAGAGTGTCGAACCGAAATTTTTATCGGTTCGGTTCCGGTTCGGGTTCACGGCTTTCGGTTCGGTTCCGGTTCAGTTCCGGGGAGCAAAAAATAACGGTTCAAACCGGTTCGAACCGGTTCGAACCGGTTTGAACCGTTAAATTGAAAATATATTTTCCGCGCTGTTTTGGCAATATACACTACTTACGCCGTGAAACGATTAAATATATAGTTTCTTCGATCGTCCGTGCAATTTCCTTTTATTTTCAGGTACCAAAAATATGAAATTCAGTTATTTAATTTCGACGCAAGAGTAGAAGAAAATCTACATTAACGTACATAACGTCGTGTTCATACGACTCAACATCCCTTTGTTTACAAGTAACATATATTTTACCTGAATCAAAATGTTTAAGTACGAGAGTAAAGAGTTGAGCTTGTTGGTACATACCTGTAAATAAATCAGCTTGAAATTTAGAACTATACTGTATTTTTGTTCTTTCTTCGTGTTTAAGTAAACTTTCAAAGTTCAAGCTGAACTATTTACACGGTATAAAATGTTGTCGCGAAGTGTGGTAGGTCGCCTAAAATACCCGTGATTGGTACACCTTTGTGTCGCAGCATAAAAAGTTAAATCGTAAGTGTGTCCTTGAACTAAGGAATTAATTACAGCACATAAAAATATAAAATGGTCACCTCGTGGCCATATCTATCATGAAATGTGGTTTACGAAATACGCTTCACAATGTATATGTATATGATGACGACACAACTGAGCTAAAAGCAATGAAATTTTCAAAATGTCACGAAAGATTTAAGATAATTCCTTTCAGTCTAGTTTTTATAGAAACACCGAGCGGCAATCAAAATGCTTGTTGTTCTAACCAAACATTGTTTACACTCAGCACCGCATGCATGTGACTAATCATGCAGCAAGAAGTAATCGCAATTGTTCACTCTAATCTATACGCACCTTCGCATTCAGGTCGAATCTGGCCCAAATTAGCGCTTGCCCAAGTGAACATTTTCTTATACAGGATAAGCTGGCATAGCCTGGCTCTTGAGGTTTGTTCTTGACAAGATGCTAATCAATTTAATTTGCAAATGAGCATCACCCTTGCTAATTGATGATTTTAATGCGATAGCGTTAAGGAGCTCATGTCGCTGAAAAGCCGATGTCGGTGGCGTGACTGAAATCTGATAGGTCGATCATGACGGTAGAGCTACATGCCCTCGCGCAAGAATTTCAAACAACCCACATTGCTCACGTGAAACGTGACATCACGCGTGGAATGAGAGTGATTAAAACTAGACATGTAATGCAAATTAAAGGTCTCCGTGTGTCTCAAATAATTTCACTTTTTAAAGTAATTTCTTTGCCTTAAAGAAAAAAAGTTAAGAATTTTAGGCGGGTTTCGAACCCACGACCCTTCCGTTGCGAGTCAGACGCTTTTGACTACGCCACGCAAGACACGCTTGCGCGGCAAATGGGAATACGAAGCAAACGAGGACCGTTAACGCTATCGCGTTCTACTTTTAAAGGCGAAGCTTAAGCGTCCTCCAAGATTATTTTTTGTTAAGTAAAACGAAGTAGTATTTCACGTTCTACTCGACATGGCAGCTACTTATTTGGAGACTTTCTGACGGTTTGCGTGCGTAATCGTCATAGTTCCGCCGCGCGCCCCTGTTTACTCTGTTTTTGTCCAGCCCACAGACAGATAAAAGTAATGTTCACCACATAAAAGAGGCAATAACAGACTTCTATATGTTTGAGAAGTTATATGTGTGAGGAACACATAGTTATCTAAGTTAGCTTCAAAATCAGTAATATGTGTAAGGTCCAAATCACTTACAACGTGCCTGTCGAGGATAAAAACGCGGGAAAAGATTGGCAGAACACCTTTCAGATAATTTGGGGGCATTGCTTTAGGGTGGTCAGCCCTTTATTTATGTTGTCAAATATTCAGTTAGTAATTAAATATATTTTTATAATGATCAATAAATTTTACTTCATAAAGTTCACATAACCGCTTGAGACCGACGCGGAAGGACGATACTCGAAACTACTCGAGCTGTGGAGTCTGCGTAAAAGTGTTTTTCTGTTTGCTGATTGGCAGTGTGAAACATCGCGTTGCAGGGTACGCCAAAAAGGACTCTGTGCTCACATGATAGACTGCAAGTCAAATACACGAAATGTTCAAAAAGAGAGAGATAATTAATGGTATTTTTCTAAATAATCCCATACAGAACGCCTTACTGCAAAAAGAGATGCGTAAAGATGCACGCAATGAAATTAATAATTATACATAATTAGCGCGAAGGACAGACAAAGATTCTTAAAATCTTAATATAAATCACATTTCACCAGCTTGCATGAGCTCGAAACTTCGCGAAATACTGCCTCGAGAGGCTAATGTTTTATTCGGTTTTACCTGCACTTGTTTTGGGCCCTCACTTTACAACACTATGCTTCAATAGTCATGCGCTCTAACATTTCTCTAGGCTGCCATATATCATCGCGAGACTGCTATAAATACTGCACAACTTTACAATTAGGACATCTATTGCTAGTGTTGCGGACATCACATTTCACCAGAAAGCTGAACTGTTTAACATGGTAGGCACGTGACGTCATCACACTATAGGCTGGTGGTCATTGTGATTTCTTTTTGCTGAGAAAATCGAATTCGATGGTGCAAAATGCACGCTGCCACAGGTTCAAGCTCAGCGAAAGCCAAGTATTGGAAAGGCGCGTATTATCATTCTTAGTGCATCGTCGTGAGGAACGGCGCAAGCGTCTGGCACGACGAAAACGTGCTTTTTGGCAAGAGTTTTTGCAAACAAAGTAGTTTCCGGGGCCATGCTTTTCGGTCAGCGCCAAAGATACGGGGAAGAGGAACCTTTACAACACAGTATGTGTTTTTAAAACTAACCCCCCCCCCCCCCCACACACACACACACAAACACACTTCTTTTTACAGCGGAGCTGTTAAGGGCTATAGTTTCCCCAGTATCGTGTCCGTCAGCAAACAAATGATGAGACTAGACTCTGGACAGCTACTGCCATCTCTAAGTGACGGCGGCAACCTCTTCAGCCTTTCCACTCTAGCTTGCCGACTTGCGGCCGGCCATTACTTCATTCCCACCATAGTACAGCTTCGCTGGTCTTCCTTCTTCACCAGAGTAGAAAGGCTGAAAGTATTCCTGAGGAATTGCCTCCTCCGTTTGTGTGTGCTAATTCGACAATTTTATTTGTCACTTGTTAACAGCAACCCTCCATTGCTTTTATTTTGCACCCCGTAAAGTTTAAAGGGGTAATAAAACGATATTGGGTTGGAGTGTTCATGACTTTTCCGAGGCGTACTGGTCTTAGTCTGGGCCAAGTATACTCGCACAGGCCGCCACTGATTCAGAAGCTTTTTTGTCGCGGTGAAATTGCGAGGATAAAATGAGACTATTTATTTTAGTCTTGCCTTCGCAAAGATTGATGTCGTAATTGTGGGATCAAAACTACCCGCCTGACGACAGTCGAGCGCGGCTCATGGATTGGACAGGAGAACTGCGTGAGCACTGTACATCGGCTCGTAACAATCAATACCTCGGCGGACACTTGGGTAGTGGCTCGTGTCCAACCACTGGGGTGATAAGAATAGCCGAACACTAACAATGCCTGGAGCTCAGCACGCGTTTTCTTCCTTTCCAACCCCAGCGCGGGGGTATGATTAACGTTGGCGGCATAAGGTACGCACCAGGCCACGTGGCCGCTTCTGGCTCCGAGTTGAGGAGTTTATTCAGTTATTAACGTTAGGGAGTGATTCTAAGTAGTATTTAGTGAATGTATAGAAATCTTTTTATGGCTCCTTTAAGCAAAATACAGAGGGGGTCGAAACTTGGGCAATAACTTGAGAACGACGCTCGTTTGAGACCTAGAGCGACTGCCAACGTTCGGCTGTCCCTCTGAGGTCACTAAACTCTTTTTTTTTAGGTATTCCTCCCGTACACACATGTAGTTCTATGTAGCGTCATATTAATAAGTCGCATTTAGTCATTTAAATACTTCTATTCTCGGGGACATTTTTGGGAAACAGTTCAACAACAACGAAAAAATGATTGAGTGCCTCAATGATGTAAAATTTGTCTTGCAACATTTATTTTTTACTTTCAAGAAATACTGTTAAGAAGTAACCCCTGATGTTGATAGCTTGCGAAAACATCGATAAGTTTTCCCCTCCACGCAATTGCAGATGCAGAAAAAATAAAGGAAAGAGACAGCTGTCGATCCCCTCCTCAACTCGCAATTTGAACAAGCGGCCACGTGATCTGACGCTAATTATATACCGTCAGTGTTCATCATAGTCATGCGCTAGGGTTTGAAAAGCAAAAGCTTGGGCTGAGCTTGAGATATTGTTAGAATAGGGCTATTTTTATATTTAATTGACATGAGCGGTTACCCGATTGTTTGGCGATGCTGATTGTCATGAACCCGAGCGCTCGACTCGGGGTTGTGAAAATCGCTTACGTCACGGTATCACGTGACTCTCGGTGCAAAATCGTGATGTCATGTTCCGTCACGCTGTCAACAAGGTTAATACATCTAGTGACTTCCTCAAATTAAACCGATTTGACGCAGTGAGTCACGTGACGTCACGGGGTCACGTGATATTACTTGACAGCATGTAATGACACCATGACGTCACGTGACAACGTGACACATGGTTAATCATAATGTTAATACAAAAGCGCCACGAAAACACAAAATTTGCCGTACATTGCAATTTAGTATATGACGATTTGATCAATAGATAGAAATACAGCCGCCAATTTTTCATTCCCATATGTTCATTTTGTGATACTAACAAAAAAGAAAAAAATTACCTTGAACCGTTTTGAACCGGTTACCGTTATATTTTTTTTCGGTTCGGTTCCGGTTCAGTTCCAAGATGGCGGCGAAGATTTCGGTTCGGTTCAGTTCCGGTTCGGCTAAAAATAACGGTTCTGTTCCGGTTTTCGGTTCGGTTCGGTTCCGGTTCGACACCCTGGTCGGGGTTACCGTTGGGCCTTTTGGCTGAGGTAGCAGGCTGCCTTTTGAAACAACCAAAAGGCATAGAGAAAAGAAAGACGGGTGTGGAGAGAAGTTGAATGGTGGTAGTCCCCTACGTTCATCGGCTTTCCCACATCCTAAAACAGGCCTGAGGTCGGTACGGGACTCCGTTGTGTCCTCAGCTCCACAAAAGATAAGCTAGATGTGCGCGAAAGTTAGTGCTGGGTTTGCAAAACGTTCAAAAGCTAAGTGCACAAAAAAACAAAAAACATCAAACCCGTTTTGGACTTGCACATCGAGTGTCGTCTACCGAATACCCCTATCGTGGGAAGATTTTATGTGGGCCAGACAGCAAGGTTTTCAAAGGAAAGGTTGAATGAGCACGATTACTCCTACCGCTACGTTGCAGAGATTGTTCATGTTTCCGTTCTTTTCGTGACGCGGTTGTTGCGGGCATACACCGAGACAGGAAAACTCGAGAAATAATTGAAGCTTTGTTTATTTCTGCGTTGGCAGACAGATGTGCCAGTGAACCATCGGTGGCGTTATCCGAGAAGGAGATTAACGTACCTTCGGTCTAAAAGGCGATTCACACACTTGGGTTGAATCCGATCGAGTACGAGGGTTGCTATGGCAACTGCAGCATCGGCTCCAACGTTCAGCAATGGCGGCCGTAATCTGGCGCGTGTGTAAAGCTTCTATACCTGGCAAGCTTGCAACTGCACGCGCTGCCCACACGAGCGACACGGACTTGGCGGCCCAAAGATCCTATGACGTCACGACTGATCGAAGGCTCTTCGCGTTTTCTCGCGTTTAGTTACATCTTCCAGGAAAACGAACGTTATATTCATATTCACTGGATACAAATACGCCAGAATTCACCTGTAACTCGTTTTATTTTTTTCAACAAGTGTTTCAGCTTTTCTTTAAGGGTGAACGAAGTTATAGTTCCGCGAGCTGCACCCAAAGAAGAGGTGAGTGTCCGCGCACGATAAGACGAGCGGGCCGGTAAGCCGAGCTGGATCCTCGGGTCAGCGAATCCAAGATAGTCGGTCCCCCGACGTTGCTCGCACATAAGCAGCGCGCACATCGGGAAACCACTCGAACCTTCGCCACGGCTGACCGAAGCGTTGCGAGACAAACAACAACCGCCTTCACTGCTCTTCTACTTTCGTTTTCTTTCCTCCTGGCGCAATATCTGCGTCCTGCAGAACAAACCCGAGAAAGAATGGCGATCAAATGTTTTACCTCGACAATGGTACTATCGCTTCCGCAGTCGCTATGCCATGCGAAACGGAGGGAGAGGAGAAGAGGAAAGCGAACGGTGACGTCAAAGGGTCGAGCTCTGATTGGAAGAATTAGGGGGTAGACGTGAAGGCTAGCTGCCTTCGTTTTTACCCACTTTCTCCGCCAATCAGGGCGAACAAGAGTGTCGTCTGCTCCTCGCGCAGTGTCTCGCGTTGGAACGAGTTGTAAGGCAGGGTAGAGACAAAGGCACCTAGCCTTTGTGCTCCCTCTCCCTCAGTTTTTCTCCGTATATCATGTTGGTTTGTTCATTTATTTTGGGGTGAAGGGAAAAGGGTGGTCTCGAGGACAGCGAAAAAAATAGTAATCTTAAACGAAGAAAACCTAAATAAACAAACCTATATAAGCATCTAAACACACAAATGAATGTTAGAGTGAGTAAATAAAAAACCCTAAGTGGATTAATACATATGTTTGAATACGAAACTTAATATGTAGTGAACTGTGACCTTACACAACACGTGTGGCCAAGAAAACTCACCAGTATATAGTTAATCAAAGCGCATTAGAACTTTGGCGCATTCGCGCAGTGCAAAAGACTAATTAGAATGAGAAAACTGATGCTGGCAATATGCAATAGTTGGGACAGAGGACACTTAGCGCAATGTAGGTGAGAACGAGAAGGGAATTTTTACATGGACATCCAGGCACGAATTAGGGACTAACAATCGTAATGATGGTGGTGGCAGTGTTCGATTAGTATAGCACGGCGAGAGGACCCGCGTTACGATGATGTTTCCCTCGTTCTTTCTGGTATCTTCGTTTTGCGCATTTGGAGCGCGTCGGGGCGCCGTCTTCTTTTTGCACCGCTAGCAGCTGGTCTTCTGGAAGCGGTCCGCGGGCCGGGCTTCATCGGAAAGACCGCTGCCAACCGTTCGCCGGTTGGAAGACTTCCGCGCGGGCTGGATATGGCCCGCGCCGGTCGGGGTTTACCGACATGTCAGCATGTGTCCACACCGTGCGTGCGAAGAAACCATATTCGCGTGAAGCGTGAAGCGCACGACGCCTTGGCGACGACAGCGCCACCGCAGCGGACAGTTCACAAACCAGTCGGCGTTTGCCCACAGCGGATAGGACACTTGGCTTGCGCAGAAACCAGATTGACGTGAAGAGTTTGCGCATCCGCCATACCGACAGCTATAGGCCACCGCAGCGGCATGGCGTCAGAACCACGCGTTAATCCCCCCCCCCCCCCCCACGAAAAAAAAAGAAAAGAAGATGGTATTTTAGAATTAAGTTTGATCAGTGCAGAGGTTCTATGGTCCTGGGAAAATGCCGCCACAGTTATCGTTTAAATATCTTACCATTGTCAAAAGGGGACTTACCGCTCATCTGGTCAAGGTTTGTTCAGGACAACAGGTCATCGTACTTACGGGTCACAGCAAAAGTCACTGGTTTGGTTTCCAGTTTGTGCCCTTCTGTGTGTGCTTTAGAGCAGTGGTTCTCAACCATCAATGTTTCGCGGACCCCTTGTGAATCGGCGGAGGTGATGGGGGACCCCGTTCGTGGCGTGGGGAAAGGAAAGGTATAGGTTCATTATGATAATTAATTATTAAATGGACGTAACTGAGGGCTAGTGTGAAGTAGACTTTTCCAATTGACATACACACCACAAAACTCACCCGAAGATTTGAAATGTTCCTTCGCACTCTGAAAAGAATCCAGCTTTTATTGCCGAGCTTGACTGATGAGGCAGTGCTTCGCGGACCTCCAGAATACCTTCGCGGACCCCCATTTGAGAATCACGGCTTCAGAGGAAAGAGAGCTTTACTGGTGACACTTACATTGCAGAGATCTCGACCTCGTCCCTTGTCGTCGCTGCTACGGAAAAGCTCTGCCCTCCGCTCTTGGCGCGAGGCCACGGAAGTCGGGTTTTCCCGTCGGTCGCGTAGCGCGGGGATAAAGAGCCCTGGCGTCCCGCCAAGAATGCCGCGACGAAGGGAGAATCACCGTGTCGTCTGCTTGAAAGACTTGTTTTCAAACGTTACTCGTGTTACGCTAAAGCCAACTTTGGCAGTATCCTAAAAGCTTGGTCTGCTGGGCAAGTTGGTAATTGACATTCATATTAAAATAGCGCAAAAAAGACGGGACAAAAAGACTTGTTGTCCCGTCTTTTTCGCGCTATTTTAATATGATTGGAAGTATCCAGTTGCTACGCGTAATGTTGGATGGTTTTGAAAACTTCCACCGGGTTTACCCACTTACCTCTCGGATCGCTGGCGGCAGTCGTTCAGTGGCATCCACGACGCCAAACACGACGGCTCTGAGAATCGACCACGTCGCACCTCCGTCCTCAGGTACGTGACGGCGCACCATTCCACCCGCACTGAGCGACCGTGCAACAGCTATCGCTTTCGTTTCCTCGCACATTGTTGGCGAAAAATGCGATTTGTTTTTGTAACAGTGAAAGCCATGGACCATGGAGATTGCATAAAATGGAGAAGAGGGGCAGTTGAAACTTGTCAATTCCATCCTTTACCACTCCACCTCGCGCGGCCGCGGGGTAAGTTGACTGAATAGGATGGGGAATACGAGCTGCCCAGCGACTACCTCCAGGACTTGGAACGGAGAAAGTGCTGGTAAAGATAATATAAATATTTGGAAGAACGCGTCCCTCAACCTCCTCTTTCTTCGGGAGAAAGACCCCGGACCGTCGGAGTCCGTCATTGTGTTCTGTGTTCTTCCCATCATTTATTTGTGGGCCGGGTGTAGAAAGGAATGGTCCCGGAACTAATGGTCCCGGAACTAATGGTCCCGGAACTAAAGGTCCCGGAACTAATGGTCCCAGAACTAATGGTCCCAAGTCCAAGGTAGGAAAAAATGGTCCCGTGAGAAGATAGTTTTGAAACTAAGATACACCATGCAATATGCATCATCCGTTATGCAATCAGTGATTTCCTGGTGGAACGAAGGATCTCGTCTATATTTTGAGGCCGGTTACTTCAAAAAAAGTGGTCGGGTATAGAACTTAATTGTATTCAAAATCGTCAGAATATTTTCGAAATGAATACTGTCCAACAGTTATCTCCTAATTGTTAATTAAGTGACCTTATACGATATTTTAGGAGTTATTACGGGTCCAACTGCAGCACGGTTACTTTTTTTTTCTGAGTAACCGTAACTATAACACTGTTACATTTTAGCGGTAACGCGCCCATGACTGGTTACGAGCCAATGGCCCCAATCAAGAAACACCCGAAGCACAACGCCACAGCTTCGGCATCTTTCTTTGACTGTGTTCTTCCGCAGCCAATGCAATAAGAGCCAGAGAGGGCACCGTGACAGTGCGCTTTTAGTCTGCGTGTATACACCTTTTCTACGTGGGCGCCGCCATCTTCGATTCTGGAACTTCCGGTACGCGTGAAAAAATCGCTTTTTATTTCTTCTCGCGTCGACAGTTGAACGTGTTAACATTTTAAGGGGGAAGTATTATTTTTAATATTAAAACCCAAAAATACTACAGGTCATACAGAACATATTCTCCAAGCGGCGCGCTCGTGGCAGCACCAGAAGTAATTTAAAAATGGTGTCATCAATATACTATCTGCGCTTAAAAGTGGGCGTGGCTTTTGAAAGCTTTGTTTACATTGCAACTCTCATTAGAAAAACAATGCAACTGGAAAGAAACGTTGTTTTTAGCTGATACTATTGACAAGACATTATGAAAAATTAGTTTTTCTTTTTCAGTAGTTCGGATTGTTGACGGTACCTGGATGAAGAAAGGGCATTCGTCGCTCTATGGTGTTGCAACAGCTATTTCTGCTGACACAGGGAAAGTTTTGGACTGTGAAACTGAGAGCAAGTTTTGTCTTCTTTGTGCCAGGAGCCAGCATACTGATGAAAACAGGCACCTCTGCAACATCACGCACACTGGTTCCAGTGGAGCTATGGAAGCCAGTGGCGCAGTGAAGATTTTCACTCGCTCTTTTGAGACCCGTGGGCTGAAGTACACGTCATACATTGGAGACGGTGACAGCAAAGCTTTCTTGGCTGTTAGGGACGCGAAACCCTACGACAGGGAGGTAGAGAAACATGAATGCATCGGTCATGTGCAGAAAAGAATGGGGACAAGGGTTCGCAACATCAAGAAGTGCCTGAAGGGTGAGGCTCTCGCTGATGGTAAGGCTTTTAGTGGCAAGCGACGTCTGACTGAGAAAGACATAGATTCACTCCAGTATTACTATGGAAAAGCCATACGAGAGAATACCCATAGTCTTGAAGCGATAAGAAAAGCGGTGTGGGCTATTTATTTCCACAAGCTGTCCACTGATGAAGATCCCAATCACGGCCTGTGCTTACCAGGGGAAACTTCGTGGTGTGGCTACAACCGCAGTTTCGCGCTGGGCTCTGCAGAACCCTACCAACACAAGAACTCTCTCCCGGAAGCTGTGATGACCAGCATCAAGCCAGCTTTTCAAGCGCTTGCAGCACCGGAGCTGCTACGAAAGTGCCTTCATGGGCGAATGCAGAATGCTAACGAGTCTCTGAATAACCTGATCTGGTGCAGGTGCCCAAAGACAACATTTGTGGGCGCATGCACAGTAAAAGCTGCCGTGTATGACGCAGTTAGCTTCTACAACAATGGCAACCAAGCAAGCAACCAAGTGCTTGAGGCTCTAGGCGTCACACCTGGAGTGTTTTGTAATGTGGCCCTCAACAGGATGGACAACGCCCGAATAGTGAAGAGTGACTTTCGGATCTCTGCTCAGAGCAAGCGAAGAAGGAAGACCAAGGCAAGTGCCAGGAAAGGTTTCACGAAGAAATATGAGGAAAATAATGCTGAAGACTACGCCCCAGGTGCATTTTAGGCTGGGCGTTGAACAACTAAACTTTCAAAAGTGATTTGTGAAAAACACTGTTTTGGCTCGTATAAGGAACATTTTCTCTGCAACAAATGAACCTTTTCTTGTAATATTTTTCTAATTTCTTGCTGCATAACCTGTGCATCTACTGAACTAAGAAAATAATATTTGCATGAAAACTTTTTTTTCTTTACAAGTTCCTCAAGGCAGAAAGCACCTAAGTTGAAGTACCCAAGTTCAAAATTTTATTTTGAAGGAACTAAACATTTTAAATTTATTATTTTAGTTCAGTCAAATGCCAATATTGTATAGAAGGTGTGAGAGAAGTTTCATCGCTTTATTAGCATTAGTTATATTTTAAATGTTCCTTAACTAAGGTAAGAAAACTATTATTTCATATTTTTATAAATTCAATATACCTCAATAGTTTTACATAATATTTTGCTTGGTATAACTAGAAGCACAACAAAATATGCCTGGAAAGTTTGAACCGTTTTTATCCAGAAGAAGTTGAGATAATGGCAGAACATCTCGAAGTCACATGTCGGGGTACACATCCCTTGTAATGTGCAACCGTCAGTCGTTCTTGTATTCATGAGCCCTTCCATACTTTTTTACTTGTTCGGGGTTGTAATCCCTTGTTGTTGTTGTTGTTTTTTTCTCCAGAACGCATACTGCGGAAAGGGGGACAGCCACAGTGAATAAGCATACAGTGGTCCCACTCAAGGCGACTTCCGGTAATCGCTTGTTGAGGCAGCGCCCCTCACCACATATCGCGAACTAAGCACTTTTTATGTTTCTGATTTCTTGTGGGACAACGTGGCTGGGTGCGAGGCTAAGAAGCGAAAAAGGTGTATACGTTTGCGTATCTCTTTGCAACTGCGCGTCCCCTTATGGTCCAAGACATCCAATGGGTCGTAACATCCAACGAGTCAAAACATCCATTAGGTCACGTGACACAGGATCCAAAACATCCATCCGAGTCGAAACATTCGCAAAGTCCAAACGTTCATCAAGTCACAGCACATCCATCCGGAGACATGGCTGGAATATATATATATATATATATATATATATATATATATATATATATATATATATATGTATATATATATATATATATATATATATATATATATATGTGTGTATATAGAGCAAATCACATGATAAATAATAAAGAACAATGGGACGGGAAAAGTTAACCAAGCAGTCAAGGATGCGTGCTGTCGAGTTACTAATTCGAGAAGTTTATTACGACGTTTCGAGCGGGGACACATGTCTCTCTCATCAGGCAGGACGCATCTTCATCACCTGACTGAAGAGCAGTTCTGCCCTCAAGCTGATGTAAACAAACTTCGAAGTGTAGCTCGATGACGTACCTGTCTTTGATACTTCTATATATATATATATATACTGTAAGCGACTAAATTTTCGCGAGGGACCTAATTTTCGCGAATTTCGCGAATCGTCTACAATTCGCGAAAAATACGTCCGCGCAGGCAATTCGGGCAATATGTGAACGCTACGAGAAGCTACACTCTGATTCGCGAAAAATTAGAACCCGCGAGACAATTTCAAATTTCCAGCTTTGGCCTGATTAAATATTAGGTCGAATTTTTAATTAAAAGAAATACATGTTTTTCGGAGCAATTCCCATAATGAAAGAAGACGCAAACGGCGAGTTCGTCGGATTTCTTTTTTGTTCTCAAGTAATGGACCGTTAAAGCGGCCAAAGGTGGAAACTGACGTTTTCCAGCTTATCGGGGGTGCCATATTTCACTCCATCCCTTTTCCCTACTTTTTACGCTACATCAATATAACTTTTTGGGAACACTCTCGAGATATGCTTTTTTATGCTAATTAAGCGTCTAGGTCATAAGATCCTTAATGTTTTTCTTTTGTTTTTAATGTCAAACCGCCTCTCTGCGACGATATTTGACGAAGTTCAGCAAGCTGTGCTGTGTGACCTGATCAACATATTTTTAAGATCTTTACATCACCGTAAAGCTCCAATTAAGCTCTTTCTTTTGAGCATAATTTCAATATTTTGCACTAAATATATAATTCGCAACATGTGCCTGAAAAACGAATATTTCGAAAAACTAGCAAGTTTGGAGTCGATTTTCTAAACAAACCCACCTTTAATTTCTTTTATTTTTTATTCACAGTTAGGTAATATAGTAGTCTATCAGGAACTACCAACAGAAATTGTAATATATTGTTTGTATGGCCGCTATTAAGACTCGAATCTCGTGCTATGCACTGAGGCGCTCTGCTGAGCAGAATGTTGGCCTATGTAAGGTTTTCTATTTATCGTTAGCAGTTATCTCCATATTCAACCATAAACATTAATAAAATTCGAAGTAGTGCACTTAAAAACAGTTTAGAAGTCCGTATCAACAAATGCGGGCACAGCGCTTACTTCCTCCCGATTCGGGGCAATGCAGATCGTTAGAGAATTCCTCTGGGGCCTTTTGCTTTCGGCTTTGAGTTTCAAATACCGAACTTGATATGCAATTGCCATATTTTCTTATGTCAAACAGATATTTGAGTGCATATACATATGTACGATTCAGTATCTGATGCTTAGGAAGTACGGTTTCTTTCGTGCACATACGGACTCTTTCGTAAAATAACGAGCATTTCGTTGCGTGTAAGAATTCAAATGTGTTAGTCATGCGTTTAGGTTTAATTTCTATTTTCAGTTATTCATGCCGGGTTACTTAGACTTTTCCCTCTTGACGTAACTTTGTCCGAGAGTCTAGATGTTACGTATCTTCTCTGTCAATACATAGGGCGAAGCTCACACACCTTGCAAATCACCCCAGTGCCAAGTAAATAAATATTGTTAGGATAAATATTGTTGCTTCACTGCAGCTTTTACTCTCAGATATTGAGGTAAATACTAACATTAAACAGAAAACCTGTCATACGTCAAAATTCTGCTCAGGTGAGCGTATGCGAAGTCCCGTTCCAAACTCTTATGGCACGAGATTCGAGTCCTAATAGCGGCTACAAATAATATATTACAATTTCTGGTGGTAGTTCCTGACAGACTACTATAGTACCTAACTGTAAATAAAAAACAAAACAAAAGAGGCTTTTTTTTTTTAGAAAATCTACTTTAAACTTGCAAGTTTTTCTAATTATTTGTTTTTCATGCAAATGTTCCGCGTTATATGTTTAGCGCAAAATATCCAAATTATATTCAAAGAAAGAGTTTGATTGAGCTTTACGGTGATGTAAAAATCATAAAAATATGTTGATTAGGTCACACAGCACAGCTTGCTGAACTTCTTCAAATATTGTTGCAGAGACGGCGGTTTGACTATTAAAAAACAAACAAAAAGATATTATGACCTAGACGCTTTATTAGCATAACTCGCCGTTTGCATCTTCTTTTATGAAAGAAATTTACAGGTAGCTACTAAAAATGTCAGACGAGTTCATTATGAGTTAGTTTATTTTTGTGAGCCACTTGTATTACTGGGCGACAAGTGAACAAAAACCAAAATGTGAGCTTTTATAGCCGCCATACAAACAAAATATATACATTTTATGTGTATTTCACTTTATAAAGTACTGAAATCGGTAGCTAGAGAAAAACAATTAGCCAAATAAAAGGTAGGCTCTTTAGAAAATCGACCTCCAATTCGCAAAATTATTGAAATAGTCCTTGCTTTACGAGAAAATACTGCCTTTTCTCTTTTACACACAACATCAAATTTGTTATAATTAGAAGGAGTATACTCTAAGCTTTTTGAAAATACTAAATCTGCTAAGAAACCTCATATAGGTCACACGGAAGAGCTGGTAAACTTTGACAAATATCGTCCAAAAACGTCACATTGGCAAATTTTCTGAAATATATTTCATATAAATATTTGTGTTAAAATTATTTATCAAAAAATAAGTGTGTTCACAGGTATCTATTAAAAAAATAAAGCGCCAATTTTGAGTTGGTGTATTCTTTGCGAGTAAGTTGATTTACGGACAAAACAGTCAAACAAAATCAGATTGCAAGCTTTTATAGCTGCCATAGAAACGAAATATTACATTTTCTATTTGTATTACCTAATAAAGCACTGCAATAGCTAGCTAGAGAAAAAATCAGTCAAATAAAAGGTTTTTGTTTTTTAGAAGATCGACCTCCAATTTGCAAATATTTCGAAATAGTCCTTGATTTACGACCATACAGTGCCCCTTCTCTTTTACACACAACATTAAATTTAATATCACTAGAAAGAGTATACTATTAGCTTTCTGAAAATACTAAATATGTTACTATATTTCAAATATGTCAAAAGGGAGAGCTGGTCAAAATTTGACAAATATTGTCAAAGGGACCCACTTTGACAATATTTAAAACAAAAGTGAAGATAAACAATCACAATAAAATTATTAACCATAAATAATCGCTATTCTCAGAGATGCCGAAAAAAGTTACATTGCCACTGCCTGAAAAAGGCGAAAGGTTGAAAGGAGTGAAACATGGCACTCCGACAGGCAGAGAAAGGTCAGTTTGCGCCTCGGCTGCTTACAATGTCC
>JAZHYW010020449.1:0-10068 GCA_037355805.1 Ixodes ricinus
CCGCGTCTTAAATCAACTCGCCGAGACGAACGACAACGAACAAAGCATCCGACAAGCTCCGGCCCAGCTGGGGCCAGCCGCTGCCTGGGCACTGCCATCTTCGCTGATGACGTCACGTATTTTGTTTGGTCACGTGACGAGTGGTCAAATTTGCGTACAGTGGCATCGACCTTACGGGGGTCACTTTCGAGGGCAGACCGGAACCCCGGTTTATCGCTCTAAGCCCCTCTACCTCGTTGGTCCGCATGCATATAATTAAGAAAAATTCGAGAATTAAGATCAGTTTTGGTTCCGAGAGTCAGTCACCGCTGTCGTCCGTCTATCTCTCGCCCGATACCGCCCGCCCACGCGGCGCCGAACATGGTGTCAGAAGCGTGCTCACGTCTGCCGCTCTCACGCGAGGCCTAGTTTTCGCCGACGCGCCGGCTTTCGCTTCGTCGGACGCCTTCGCTTCACCGGACGCCTTCGCCGGGAAAGTTTTCGGCGCTCACCGTCACCATGCCTGACGACGACCAGTCTGCTCAGCGGCCCGTCCCTCCGGTCCCACCGGGCATCGTGCCTCTCCGCCCGCCGCCGCAGTTCGACTTTGACACCCCCAGCGCCTGGCCCACGTGGCTGCTCCAGTACGAGGATTACTCGTACGCCACGGGCCTCTACGCCGCCACCCCCGAGGTTCAAGTGCGGTCCATGCTTTATTGCATGGGTCCCCAAGCCAGGGTGATCCTTGCTTCCACCACGCTGAGAGAGACTGACTTCAAGGACGTCGCCGCGGTCAAGCAAGCGTTCACGGCCCACTTCGTGCACCCGCCGAACGAACTTTACGAGTCGGCTCGCTTTCACCGTCGGGTCCAGCAACCGGGTGAGACAGCAGACGCTTTTCTCACCGCGCTCCGCACTATGGTGAAAAAGTGCAACTATCAGTCCCCGGACATCGAGGAGCGGCTCGTCCGGGACCGTTTCTTGGTCGGCCTGTTAGACCGCAAGCTGTCCGACAGCCTGTGTCGGAATCCACGACTGACCGTGCAAGAGGCGCTCACGCACGTTCGACAGCAGGAAGACGCCGACAACGAGCGCGAAACACGTGACTCGGCAGAGTCCGCCCCGCTCGCCGTAGACGCGGCCCGTATGCGAAGACGGAAGACGCCTGTGCCGGCTTCGACGGACAAGCCCAGTCAGCTGTGCCAGTTCTGCGGGCGCGCGGCGCACCCGCGCAAAGACTGTCCTGCACGACGCGCATCCTGCAACTACTGTCGGAAGACAGGGCACTTCGAGACCGTCTGCCTCAAAAAGAAACGGGCCAGCGAAAGGACTGCACCTAAACCGTCGGCCAACTCCATCGAGCTGCATGCCGTCGCAGAGGAGCGCCCAAACGCCAAGTTTGTGGAGGTGCTCGTCAACGGCCGCCCACTTGCGTTCAAGGTGGACTCGGGTGCCGAGGTTACTGTCGTGCCCAACACCTTCGTCGGAGTTCCCTCCAAGCTGCAAGACCCCGAGGGTGAGCTAAAAGGTCCTGCCAATCACAGCCTACCAGTCTTAGGCACCTTCGTTGCCACACTCTCGTGGCGCGGCAGGTCCGTAAAGCAGCGGCTCTACGTGCTGGCGACCAAGACCGTCCCGTTGCTGGGTTTCCCAGCAATTCAGGCCTTGGGGGTCTGCCAGTTCCTCGACTGCGTCTCGAAGCCTCCGGAGCCTTCTGGGGACTTGTCGCTCGACCCCAACCTCTTCCGTGGACTCGGAACACTCCAGGAGGAGTACACCATCCGCCTGCAGCCAGGCTCGACACCGTTTTCCTTGAGTGTGCCCCGACGCATTCCGCTCCCGCTCCACAACGTCGTCAAGGCAGAGTTGGACAAGCTCGAAGCCGACGGCGTTATCCGTCGCGTCGACACTCCTACGGACTGGTGCGCCGGGTTGGTCGTCGTTCCCAAGGCTACCGGTGGCTACAGGCTCTGCGTAGACCTCACTCGACTTAACAAGGTGATCCTTCGGGAGCGTCACCTACTGCCGACCGTGGAACAATGCCTCGGGCTGCTTGGGGAGGCGACTGTGTTCTCCAAGTTGGACGCGACGTCGGGCTTCCACCAAGTCAAGCTGGCACCATCGTCGCAGGAGTACACCACGTTCATCACCCCGTTTGGCCGCTACTGTTTCCTCCGGCTGCCGTTCGGGATCGCATCTGCACCAGAGTTCTTCCAACGGCAGATGTCTCGGATCCTCGAGGGCCAAGCGGGTGTGGTGAACATGATCGACGACATCCTAGTCTTCGGCAAGACCCGCTCGGAACACGACTGTCGTCTCCGGGAAGTCCTCGACGGACTGGCGAAAGCGGGAGTCACGCTCAACCGCAAGAAATGTACCTTCGCTTCGAGCAGCGTGAAGTTCCTCGGAGTCATCGTCAGTGCCCAAGGCATCTTCCCGGATCCTGACAAGGTGGAGGCTATCCAAGCTATGGCTGCGCCTGAAGATACCGCCGGCGTTCGTCGTCTTTTGGGCCTGGTCAATCATATTGGCCGCTTCCTACCTCACGTTTCGGAGGTGACGGCGCCGCTCCGCGCACTGCTGCTTAAGAACTCTGTGTGGAACTGGGGCCACGCTCAACAGTCGGCCTTCTCCAGGTTAAAGCAGCTGCTTTGCTCGGACCTCTGCGTTGCGCGGTATAACGCCGCCTACAAGACTGTCGTCTCAGCTGATGCCAGCTCCTTCGGGCTTGGGGCCGTGCTCCTACAAGAGCAACCTTCAGGTGAACGTCGGGCTGTCGCTTTTGCTTCCCGTGCGCTTACCCCTACAGAACAGCGCTACAGCCAAACGGAGAAGGAGTCCCTTGCTGTGACCTGGGCTGTGCTCAGATTCGACCAGTACCTCCGTGGGCTCAACTTCACCGTCGAGACCGACCACCTGCCTCTTGTCGCCCTGCTCGGTGGAAAGGATCTGGAGCTGCTGCCGCCTAGGATTCAACGGATGCGCATCAAGCTGATGCGATACCAGTTTGGTCTCCAGCATGTGCCGGGCAAGCTCATCGCCACGGCCGACACCCTTTCCCGAGCACCCTGCAGCGGAAGCTCCTCACCTACGGTCCGGTCTATGGAGCTCTTTGTCAACGAGGTCGTCAGGGGCATTCCTGCTCCCTTCGCTACCCGGCTGGAGGAAGTTCGACAGCGCCAGGCGGAGGATGGAGAGTGCTCCTCAGTCGTTCGCTTCTGCCACGAGGGTTGGCCGGACAGGAGGAAGCTACCCCCGAACTTGGTACCTTACTGGAAGGAGAGGGGTCGACTGACAGTTTCCGAGGGACTACTCCTGCTAGACTGCCGCCTGGTGATTCCTGCTGCTCTGCGCCCCAGTATCCTGGCCCTTCTACACGACGGCCATCAAGGACTCAGGCGCTGCAAGGAGCGAGCAAGAGAGAGCGTCTGGTGGCCCAATTGCGCCCTCCACATCGTGGATCTGGTCACCGGCTGCGAGAAGTGCGCAGAGACGAGAGTCGTGCGGCCGGAGCCGCTAATCTCGACGACAACGCCCGACCGACCATGGCAACGTCTGGGCATAGACCTCTTCCAGCTGAAGGGACGGGAGTATGTTCTAGTTGTGGACTACTATTCACGTTTCCCGGAGGTGGTCTCCCTGGGCTCCACGTCTGCCTCTGCTGTCATCGCAGCGATCAAGAGCTGTTTCGCACGGCACGGCATCCCCGATGTAGTCCGGACCGACAACGGTCCCCAGTTTTCTTGCCAGGAATTCAAGGACTTTGCACGGGTCTATGGCTTCAGGCACGAGACCAGCAGCCCTCGATATCCTCAAAGCAACGGGGAGGTGGAGCGTATGGTCCGTACAGTGAAGGACCTCCTCCAGAAGACCGATGACCCCTACCTGGCACTCCTCACCTACCGGGACACTCCTGGGGTCTCCGGCGTGTCACCTGCCCAGCTGTTGATGGGTCGACGGCTCCAGACACGGCTACCTGCGTTGCCGGGACGACTTGCACCAACACAGCCTAGCCACAAGACCTTCAGAGCCCGGGATGCGAGGGACAAAGCACGCCAGGCTCGTGATTTCCGTCGCCGGCACAACGCCCATTCGTTGAGCCCTCTGAAGCCAGGCGATACAGTCTGGGTGACCGATGCCAACTGCCGAGCCCAAGTTCTCAGCCCGGCCCAGCGGCCCCGTTCGTACATCGTCGAGACTCCAAGGGGTACGCTCCAGCGGAACCGGAGACAGTTCCCAGGCAGCACAAAATTTTGGCTAGCCATTGGCCAATGACCGTTATTAGCCTGGTACCTGGCTGGCCAGCCTGGCCACCGGCAAACAACTGGCCACCGACGACTAAAAAGTGCCCAGTAAGAGACTGGCCACAAACTGGCCGTTTCATCCCTGGCCAAGGATGACAAAAATGTGTCTGGTAAGAGGCCGGTCACCAACTGTTCGGTTCATTGCTGGCCACCCATGGCAAAAGAGTGACCAGAAAGGGGCTGGCCACAGACTGGTCGTTTCATCCCTGGCCACCGATGACAAAAATCTGTCTGGTAAGAGGCCGGTCACCAACTGTTCGGTTCATTGCTGGCCACCCATGACAAAAAAGTGACCAGAAAGGGGCTGGCCACAGACTGGTCGTTTCATCCCTGGCGCACCGATGACAAAAATGTGTCTGGTAAGAGGCCGGTCACCAACTGTTCGGTTCATTGCTGGCCACCCATGACAAAAAAGTGACCAGAAAGGGGCTGGCCACAGACTGGTCGTTTCATCCCTGGCCACCGATGACAAAAATCTGTCTGGTAAGAGGCCGGTCACCAACTGTTCGGTTCATTGCTGGCCACCCATGACAAAAAAGTGACCAGAAAGGGGCTGGCCACAGACTGGTCGTTTCATCCCTGGCCACCGATGACAAAAATGTGTCTGGTAAGAGGCCGGTCACCAACTGCTTGGTTCATTGCTGGCCACCCATGACAAAAAAGTGACCAGAAAGGGGCTGGCCACAGACTGGTCGTTTCATCCCTGGCCACCGATGACAAAAATGTGTCTGGTAAGAGGCCGGTCACCAACTGCTTGGTTCACTGCTGGCCACCCATGACAAAAAAGTGACCAGAAATGGGCTGGCCACAGACTGGTTGTTTCATCCCTGGCCACCCATGACAAAAATGTGTCTGGTAAGAGGCCGGTCACCAACTGTTCGGTTCATTGCTGGCCACCCATGACAAAAAGTGACCAGAAAGGGGCTGGCCACAGAGTGGTCGTTTCATCCCTGGCCACCGATGACAAAAATGTCTCTGGTAAGAGGCCGGTCACCAACTGTTCGGCTCATCGCTGGCCACAAATGACAAAAAAGAGACCGATCACCAACTGCTCGCTTCATCACTGGCCACCAATGAGAAAAATGTGTCCGGTTAGAGTCCAGTCACGAACTTCTTAATTGTTCCATCACAGGCCACAGAATACAAGAATGTGAGTTCATATGGTCACCAACCTCTTTCCTTTTTGCTGGCCACCAATGAAAAAAATATTGAAAGCATTTGTGTCATTGCATCTTTCCAGAGCTATAGATACAGATAAACGTCGATTTAACGATAACGAAGTCGGTAACATCTGCGATTTACTTGGTTACATTCAAGTTTCCTTCCATCGAAATTTGGTGCCTAGCACGTAAAAAATCAATGAGATGTGTTACGGGTGTAAACACTCACCAGAAGCCTGCGGCTTCTGCGACATTACTATCGGCGTCACACCGCATTTGAACGCCACAGTGCATGCATCGCGTCTTGTTGCTCATGTGCACTGGTGTACCACCCCAGCACGTCACTCGCGTCAAGCACTTCACGGCGGCTCAGCACCTCGCAAGGGTCTTTGGCGTCCGCCTCGCTGTCATCGTCTTCCGATTCGCCGAGCACGTCTTTCACGATGGAATCATCGGTAACTTCTTCCGTCACGACTACACACGAGTCCCCATAGAGAAACTCATCCAAAGCGACACCATCCGGAACGACTCCGTCACTGTGAACGGACTGCCATGCTTCCCAAAGAGCCTCTTGGTCTTGCTCGTCTTCTTCCAGGAGAGCTTCGTGGCTTTCATCGCGCTCACTTTCTGTGGAAATGGTAGAGGAGGACGAAGCACCTCCATTTGTTTCCTCGCTGTCCACTTCCTCGGGGGCACTGGCTGCAGGTGTTTCGAATCCAGCTTTCCAGAAGCAGTTCTTGATGACCTCCTTCGCTGTGACCTTCCACGAAGCAGAGAGCTTCTAGAGGTCTTGAAAGATGTCCACTTTCGTTTGGCGCTTCAAGAAAAATCAAGCAGAAGCTTGTCAATCAGCCGCCGCCGATAGGACCACTTGACGCTGTTTATGATGCCCTGGTCGAGCGGCTTGATCAGTGACGTGCAGTTGGGCGGAAGGAACTTCAGCTCCACGTTGGTCAGTTCCAGGTCCTCAATGTGGTGGGCGGATCAGTTGTCGAGCACCAGGCACAGTGGCGTCACGAGGGTCAGTGGCACCCAGGGCAGCAGCCCGCCGCGACCCCCCCCCCCGTCCCACCCCTCTCGCGTGGCTCGCCGCGACTCACCCCAACCCCCGCTCTCGCGGCCCGCCGTGACACACCCCTGAGCGCTGCACCCGGGGCAATCCGCCCCCCCCTCCCTTTGTGACGCCACTGACCAGGCACACACTGCCCCTCCCTCATCTTCTCGTCCAACTTCTGGAGCCAACCGCGGACAATGTCACGGGTCATCCACGCCCGAGTTCAAAATGTACTCGATCTCGAGCGCCTCTGAAGAATCGCGGCTTCTTGCTGTTCCCAACAATAAATGGTAACCGCTTGCCACTGGCGTCCATGTTCACACACAGCAGAACTGTGATCCACAGCCTGCTCTGTTTTCTTCCGTGGCAGCGATCTCCTTTGAGAGCCAGCGTCCGGTTCGGGAGCATTCGGTAGAAGAATCCCGTCTCGTCTGCGTTGTAGACGTCTGTCGGCTGATAGCGCATCAGGATTCCTGTCATCTCTTTCTGGAGCCAAGCAGCAGCTTCAGGTGCATCGGCCGACGCCGACTCGCCGCTCACCATCTTCCCGACGATCTCGTGCCGAGCCTTGAACCGGTGGAGACATCCACTGCTTGCTTTAAAGTCATCGCGGAACAACAGGCACCCGAAGTCCTTCGCCTTCTGCTTTACGACAGCACCACTGAATGGAACGTCTCGTGCCCGGATATCCATAATCTACACTCTAAGAAAAAAGGTAGTCATACGTGACTACTCTTGACGGTGGTAAAAAGTTGTCCCAAATATAACGACCCCTAGGGTAAAAAAAGTGAAAGCCGTTTACAACTCCCTGTAACGCCGAATTAGAGCGCAGCTCTTGAGGAGGAGGGGGAGGCACGGGGGGGGGGTCACGTGACCTCGGAGAGGAGGTCACGTGGCCTAAGGGTCACGTGACCTCGAGGAGGGGGGGGATTTTCCCCGCTACAATTTAGCGGGGAAAATATTTTCCGCTAAATTTAGCGGGAAATATTCTCCGCTAGATTTAGCGGGGGAAATTTTACGCTAGATTTAGCGGGGAAAATTTTCCGCTAGATTTAGCTTGCGAGGGAAAATTTTCCGCTAGATTTAGCGGGGAAAAATTTTCCGCTAGATTTAGCGGGGGAAATTTTCCGCTAGATTTAGCGGGGAAAATTTCCCGCTAGATTTAGCGGGGGAAAATTTTCCGCTAGATTTAGCGGGGAAAATTTTCCGCTAAATTTAGCGGGAAGAATTTACCCATCATGCACCGCGCGGTTACGCCGACGGCGACGCCGACGGCGACGCCGCTCAAGCCGGAAACAGGCGCCTAAGAGCTGCGCTCTAAAAGAAATCGTTACACAAGGAATGGGCATGCTGGCTTTATTGAACACAACGTATGCCTGTCGTGTGTGGCGATGAATCGCTGGGCGCCTTCGTCGTCACCGACGAGAGGCGTTCAACTCCGCACCAACGCTACCGCTATTTTCTTTCTTTTCTAGTTTGGGTTTACCTTTAACGGCGTGGTTATCCATTCCTGCGCGTCTGTGCCTGCACTTCGCACCTCTTCGACACAAAACGAGTAATTAGGTGGCTGAGTCGGCTGAGTGGCACAATTATTACGATTGTTATCGAACTGAGAAGCAGGGACGTAGGAAGACCTGTGAACAGCAGGCCAGCCAGGCCAGCTGTTTGTAAATCAATAGCTACAGAACTGCTCGACACTTAGCTTATTGAATCAAGTGGCAGCTTGCGCCACCTAGGAAGTGTAGTAGTAACCGCTAGGTGGCACCAAAAAAAGTAGTTATGCACGAACTCGCGCTATTCAACTGCCTACTACACATACAACAACAACAACACACACACACATCACCAAGATACCGAACACTACCAAAGGCACATACATGTCAGCAGTACAACAAGGCACAGACAACTCGAACACAACACATCCGCGACTCTCTACTCTAACTAACCCACCGACCCGAATCGTATATATGCCCTACCACATTCTGACAAGGATTGGGCAAGTGACTGCTACTGTTTACTAGATGAATACAAAACGTGTTTGCAAGTATTATTGGTATACTAGTGGTCTATGTATTTAAATTGGCAAGCTAGACACCTCTCTTAGTCTAGCGCTTCGAAGGGCAACATGATGTGAAAGCAATCGGCTAAAGTAACACCACACGGCATGCCCCTGATCAGTTTCGGTTTCAGATTCACGCACTGATAAACTTACTCAAGCCATGCTGCCTTACGCTCGTTCCGCGCGTGCAATAGCAGCAAAAGTTACAACAATATCTGCATTCCTGGACAGTAATCGGCTACAGGTAACATAATTCGTAGTCTTGTGTTGTTCAATTAGTTCTTTTTTCTCTTAATTGTCGCGGGCAAACGCTGGCGGCGTGCTTTCCCGTGTTGGTCGAGTGACCTCGCTCTACTCGCTTTACTTTAAAAACCCCGAATTAAACTTATGTAAGAAAAAAAAACGTATTGGGGTACAATTATATATATTTATATATATATATATAAAATAGCATAGCCGAGATTTTTTTTTATGTGCTGCATTTGGAGAACATATATACATATGTAATTATTTTAAATCTTTTATTTTTGTGATGACAACAAAAGGTTGGCACTTCCCAAGCATGGGGAGACTTCATATAAACAATGTGTTAAGCTTAAAACATTAGGGCATTACAACCAAAACTATACTGTTTATATGTATAAAGTGGCTATAATGGAAACAAAGTGTTCAGGTGGCAATTGTTTGTATTCTTTTATTTTCCAAACCTGCTATACAATTTTATATTGAAAATATTTTCCTTTAAAAAATAATTAAACGTTTTAAAACAACCGTGTAGGTACTTCTGAGCCATTGTTCAAATGGAAATCTGAAAAGAAGTATTTTTCCAGCACTGGTCTATCAAACTATAATAATTATAGTAATGATACTTTCTAAAGCCAGAAACAACCTTGTACCCTTCTTATTGACTGCCACCTTTGAATATGAACCAATAAACTTACACAAAAACAGGAAACATTTAACCAAAAAACAATGTTATGTATGCATTACAAACATTAAATAATCAAAATATGAACACCAATCATTTCACCATTCTAAAAAAAAATATCTGAAAATATGTATAACAGAAAAAGGGATATGATTTGCACCAAGCAAGATACTGAACTATAAAACCAAAGTTTCAACAATAAAAAAAAATGAGGGGGTACCCAAAAGTAACTGGAATGAATTTCAAGAGGCCAGGCGTTCGTAGTACCAGCATCCGCCTCTTGCAGCGCTAAGCGGCATCCTTCCCAAGTCAGTTTGCCGACCAGTGTCGTCTGCAAAGGATCTAGCGGCATGTTGTAAATTTTTCTCCAAGCGCTTCAAAATCATTTTTCGTTTTTTGCAATGTCCGACTTGAAGGACCCTACACATTCACAAAACGATTTCCTTTCAAGACTTTTCATATGAGCGAACAGAAAAACGTCACACAGGGCGAGCGAGGTCCTGAGAATACGGGGGCGGAGAAGCGGTGTCTGGCCATTTTTGCTAAAACAATTGTTGCACTGACAGGGCAGTGTGTGCTGGGGC
>JAZHYW010020452.1:0-15299 GCA_037355805.1 Ixodes ricinus
GGCGGGAGCGAGAAGAGAGATGAGAGAGAGAGAGAGAGAGAGAGACAGGCTTATCAATGTTGTGAACGCTCCATTTTACATAAGGCCTGTAATTCAAAACCAAGGTGTCTCCGTGAGGATTACTTTTCTTATACTCAGGAAAGGCTTCCTGTGGCATTTTAATATACAGCACTTGAGAGGAGCGTAGTGTTGACTGTGTAGACTACTGTTTACATACAAGTCGCCGTTTACCACACGATAAAAAAGGACAGTTCAGTTACGCGAACCTTCCACTTAGACAAGCGATGTAAGCAGGCGCCAGGTGTACCAGCATAAAAAAATGACAGATACCGAAAGGCCTATTGTCTAAGCATGTGTAAAACCAGTATTGTTTTCTCTGACACCGCTGATTTGGAGAACCCTGGCGAGAAGTTACTGTTACTTTGATTCTACTGTTCTGGATATATCTGAGGGCTGTTCGGTATTTGTGCGGTGTCAGCCAATTTAAAACGCTCGCTTGACGGGTGTCATGTCATCTCCCTCCCGGAGTCATGTTAAACCCGAACGCACTGCAGGTGGAGGAGCGACGGAAGAAGAGGCCCATCGCGGCTCCCATGGCTACAAGCGCAGCAGGTCGGGCCGGCAGTGGGTCCGAAACGGGGGCGGCCATACCCGTGCCCATCGGAGCCCTGGACAGCAGCATGCATGACATGTCCTCCATCGAGAGGGACATGCGCAAGATGTACCACGAACGCTACCCGAGGTATACGGCGCTCTCACATGGCGCAATTCAATCCCGTCAATATGAGCGTGTATAGAGCTAGGAACAGCGTGACGCGTCCTATACCAACGCCCCCTAAAATAATCAAGGTCTGCAAACATCATCCTCTTCCTCCAGGAAACGTAATCGCAGTCGGATGGCGTCAATTCAGCAAATGGACCTGAGCCCTATGTCGAGAGTCCTTCGACGCGTTGATGGGACTCAAGACCTAGCCGAACACTGACGCAGCTCTCGTGTCCAATCGGTGTCTTCGCTCGATCTCACTGCGATGACGTCAAAATTATTGTGTACGGGCTACGGGGGTGGTGTTTTAATCGACGACAACTATTGTGACATTTAGGAAGAAATGAAAAGTGCGTACGCGCTGCTTTTATCGGCACTCCACGTACACCGCCAGCGCACGGGGGACTATGTGAAGCGCAAGTTCGTCTGCTTCGTTTTCAGGGGTTGTGGGGACGTCACAACGTGGAGCTCTGATTGGCTCTGATTGAAGGATAGTTGGTAGACCTCGATACAGCCTGCTATGAGGTCTACCCACCATCTTTTAATCCGAGCCAATCGGAGGTCGATGTTTTGACATAATCACAACCCGTGCAAAAGAAGCAGATTAGCTTGCACTCCGTACAGCTTTGGCTTCGTTTCCAGAGAAGGTATAAGGTTTAAAAGCGCAAACAGACAGGGACAATAGAAAATAACACAAACGACGGGGACCCTGTCCCTGTCGTTTGTGTTATTTTCTATTGTCCCTGTCTGTTTGCGCTTTTAAACCTTATACCTACCATCGACCAACTAGCCCAAACCAAAGTTTTAATGTTTCCAGAGAAAGTTGTCCCCAAGTATAGCTGTTAGATGGCCTGCAGTGGCCTGCAGTGGCCTGCAGTGACGTCACATCAACGGCCATTCTGGTGGCTTTTTGTTTTTTGATTTTTTTTTGGGGGGGTTAACGCGTATTTTTTTTAGCGTGCACTTCTCCCGACATCGAATTTGTTCGTTTTCTCTCGACAAGGGCCAGTATTAATCAACCAGCCGGATCCCATGACGTCACATTCAAGTCATGCATTAGTGAAACCCAACGACTAATTCGGAAGGAATAAAACACGCGCAGAGCAACAAACTTCGTTATCGTTTGTTTGTTTTTTTTTTTTTTTCTAATGTTAGCTCGCTGCCGTCTATTATTCTCTTTGGTATAGGACCTCATTTTAGCATTTTAGATTCGTTAAATAGCACTGAATTTTATACTCGTTAAATTGCATACCGCATTACGTTCAGTTCCAGGGACTGCAACAATTTGTACATATAATATCCTCATGTCTTGTTCACACGCCGCCGTATCTTGATTTTATATTGTCCTTGCTATTGCTGCACCGTACGAACTGTCGAGTTCGAACCGCCTCTGACGATATGGCATCGTCAGTCCTGTTTGCCTGAGGTTTAGTAAACAATGGTCTTTCAGCTACATAAAATCGCCAAGGACAGCACCTGTATAATTACATGGCAACCCTAGCTAATGCGAGCGGGTGTTCAATGCGCTTGCTTGTATTTCAGCGAGGAAACCAGCTTGACACTGTTCCCTGAGCGCTCTCTACTCATCATTCTTGTCATCGTCTTCATATTCGTCATCGTCGTCGTCGTGTTGGCCATCGTTGGAACTCCTGCGAGTAAGTTGTTTGCATACTTAAGATGAAGGCTGCCATTCTAAAGGCGCACGTAGATGCTCTACATTTCTTAATGTGATACTTGCCCTTTCATTTAGTTCCCTGATTTTGCATCAGTTGTAAGCGTGACCCACTACGTTTACTAATAGGTCGTGTCCTGTTTCAGGCTAAATAATACGAGTCACCGAAATTCCACAAAAAAGTCTTCGGCACTGCGATATTTTAGATAATAAGCGCGTTCCCTAAGTTCCCCGGTGAAGGGTAGAACTTGTGTGTGAAAAACTACTCCTACCTCAGACGAAATAGAGAACGTCATTAAAATGTTCCGGGTTATTTTAGAAAAACGAGGCTGTGTACTCCACGTGAATGGCCCACATGGTCGGTAAAATGCAGGTCAGAGGAAAGTGCGAAACGCCGTCAAGTTGACAACTCTAAAAACAATAGACTATAGGATGCCAATTTCATATTAACTTTATATGGCTACCGAAGGTATTCACTGACGTAACGTCATGCACCATTGTGTTGTCTTAAGCTGTCTTATCGGTCTCGTATAACCTCGAGCGAACATTCCAAGTATACACAAGGCATCCCCAAATGCGTAGTACAGAGAAGCCTGTGAGATTCATCACGCTGACATCAAGCAACAAAATGGTGAATTAACGTAATATACATTTCCCCTATTGGTACGTTTCTTTTTAAATATTTTTGCTCCGTGAATTTGGGGACACAGCTTCCCCCGTAGATCTTTGTTATTCTTTCTAGTTTCCGCAATGACTATTACTTTCTACCTAGGCTTGCATTTTGACAGCAAACAACGGTGCTACGGGGGTTCTCAACGTACATTTTCTAACTCTTTGTTTTCAGATGAGAATGTGTCACTGGAATTCCAAAAACACCATGTCACGTTCCGGCTGCCTTTCGAGTATGAAACATGAGAGGCGCCCCCCCCCCTTTCACAGTTCCTTAAACAACATCACCTAAATTCTAACCCATCAGTTTCACTCTAAATCCGAAGCTACGATCCGATAGAACCAATCAAGCAGCGCCAAGAGTACATCTTCATGGCGCTCGTCGTCCTTATGCCTTTGCTGTCCCCGGCTGAACTAATCACGCCCAGTGAATGTGTCCCACGATCCTGCGCTTTCCTATCCCGCGTGATTCATTCAGCCCCTGATAGCAAACTCGCATGAGAGAACAAGCGCCGTGATGATGCACTTTTGACGCTGCTGAACCGACTCCATCGACATGTAGCGTCCGATGTGGTCGAACTTAATATGAAACGGAGCATAGACGTCAAAGGCCGAACTGCTGAAGTTTAGGCGTCATCCTTAGGAGGATAAAACGACGATTTGTCGGCTGAATTTCGTGTTCGGTCAGTGAGCGCACGAGTCCCAGCCGAACGCTGACGGAGCAGCAGTAGCACCACTCGTGTCCAGTCTGCGCCCCGCGTTGGCCACCAGTTGATGACGTCAGAAATTCAGCACCGCGGCCTTTCGATCTCGAGGTGGTGTTGCCCCGAGACCAGTCTTGTGTACACGTTATTCTATAAAAAAAGTTCTCGATTACAATTGCAATTACGCTTTGTTAAAAATTATTAAATAATGTTACTCGATTACACAAGAAGGTGAGTAATTGGTCATTACCTGAAAAAGTAACCGTTACTCTTTCGATTACATCAGATTTTCAGAACGACGTGTTTTTCTCCAGGTTTGAAGCCGGGCTGATCGTACTGCCCATTATTAGATTGAAATCACACAACCATAAACTACTTGTCTTCTTCATGCACCAATTTTGGTACACCATTTTCTTGTCGGAAACTTGGTCTTCGACAACGGTAGCAAGTAATTTTATTACTTTCAAAAGTAACCATATTACCCTTGCGATTACTCCCCAAAAACTGTATTCAAATGACCATAAAGTTACTCCAACAAGTAATCGATTGAAGATAACGTAATAAGGAAGGCGAGGTGGTTAAAGTTAAACATTTCTAAAAACCAAGACGGAGGCTACAAAGAGAGGACAAACACAAGACGTCTGAAACGTCTTGTGTTCGTCTCCTCTTTGTAGCCTCCGTCTTTGGTTTTAGAAATGTTAAAGTAGTCGATTACAGGTAATTTGATTAATTGTAATGAGTACTTCACATGTCTGACCGAAACCATTCATATTTTTCTTCTCACCTCTGGGTTTCTTTGTCGCCGCTGTAAAAACCGCCGCAATATCAACTTTAAATCAGCTGTGCACTTGTGCTGACTAATCATGGAGCTGCATCGAGTAAGATATCATAATCTCATGAAGTAATTGGTGTTCTTTTTTTGCAGTGTTTAGTTTGGCAATGTATATCATGAATCTGTATTGTTGTACACGACCACGCGCAGTGTTTTAATAATTGGGTCTGATAATTTCTAAACAAAAGCAACGAGTGAAGACGCGTTTTTTTTTTTCATGTATTGCAGGACCGGTTTGGGTAGGAGAAACCCCCAAAAAGAAGCTACCAACTGCAGCAGGTGATGGAGGTAGGTGCACTCACCGCTGGACCCGCTAGTTTCAGATGGACTAGGAGTGGGGACCGTGAGCTCAAAATGAAGGGAAAAGCGAGCAAAGTCCATCTTAGCGCCTATCACGCTGTAACAGTGATATAAACTGTTGTCTCTCACATTAAAAAAAAAAAGATTTAAAAAGGCGATTACTCGCATGAGTAAAAAATTACTTTACGCTCGGGATTGGTTCGCTCTGGTTGATTTACTCGTGAGTGTACGTGATCGCTTGGCACGGTGACGTCCAGTGACTTGGTCACGTTACCAGGTGACGCCATGGTGGACGTCACATAGCGTTTGTTCAGACTAATATTTTTGCCTGGAATCTTGGTGGCAGCTTCAGCGTTTTTATTTATTTTTTTGTAAGACTTTTGAGGAAGTTGAATGGCAGAGTACATCTCCTCTCAACGACTCTACGCATCTTCTGCAATTGTGGCAGAAATATTATCAATACCCAGTGTTTTTGTTGTTGTTGCTTTTTTTTACGTGCCATACGCCCTTATCTGAGTTCTTAAAAGGACGGGCACGTTTATAACGTTGCGGTCATTCGTTTGTTTGCAGATTCGAGTGGTGGAGATTCGAGTGGAGGGACACAAACATACGGAAGCGTAGATGAAGGAGGAAGTGAGTGTATTCAATTAGATATCTTCCCGCATCACTTTTTTCAAACTGGTGCATGACTAGTCGTAATATTTTGTCCTCATAACGTGCTACATAATAACTAATTAGTCGGACAGAGGTTTCAGCGGTGTAATTTTGGTCACCGCAAGAGCGAGGGCTAGATCTAGCACGCCTCTCGCGGAGTCAGCTCTGATATCGTTAGCAGACGGTTCGTCTGCTGATGCGAGCGAAGAACGGGGTTTGTTGGCTACGAATGTCATTTGAAAACTAGAGTAACACAATAAATAACACCGTATTTCCTCTGCAAACCGACCAAAAAAACACATTAATCCTCTGCTACGTGTTGAGTGTTGTGGCGAAGGGAGATCGGGCGCAGGCCGAGATTGTGGTCGTCTGCTATTTCACGTTTGAAGCGATCGAGAACCCGTGATTCCTTATCATATATCAGTTCTTCTGTCGTAAAGAAGCTGGATTTTACCGATGGATAAAGGAAGGCTCGGGAAAATCACATTAGAGGTTCCGAGAACTATTTAACCATTTGTGTATACGTGAGACGTTCTCGCCAAAATACTGCCCGATTCTGGACTCTCGAACGGCTCAAAAGTTTCTCATTGGATGATTAGGCACGTCCAGCAGAAAGTTGTCACGCCACGTTCAATCAGCAGCCGAGAAAGCTCTCTTCCCCAGCTTCACTAAAAGTAAACCTCAATACCAGTTTATATATATAACTGGTATTGATTATAACGGAAATATAACAATTGGCGAACCAGCATGTTTCTTGGATATCACGAGGCTCACGAGCTTAATTGCCGTCAAATGAGAGTAAACTTGCAGTTAACTGCGTGCCGGTTCAAACGTCCATTTTACATGAAAACACCAGAAAAAGTAACATGTAATAATACAACATTAAGAATAATTAGCAGTAAATAATAATCGTAAATAAAACATAACCAACCGAATGATTAATAACCAGTCGTGTAGGGTAGAGGTGGGTATGTGGTGCGTCTTAGCAGTCTTGATAGTCACGTAAATACCGCTTAATTGGGTCTTCAGGGAGGTTTTTAATAGCCCGATGGTCCCGGAGTAGATCTTTTAATGGTTTAGGTCCTGGGAATGGTTTCTTCAGTGATGTAAAATAGATAGGTGTTTTGAGGATTCCCACCCTTTGGTCTCTTTTGAGGTTTTCGGGAGCTCACACTGTCCCTTCTGAAATGTTTAAGGGGCAACTCCGCTTATATGTCAAAAATAAATAACTCATATTGCTTTAGTGGAGCAACGCATGGCCGTAGACGGTATAGCGTACGTCAGATCGACGCCCCAATCCACGCCAAAGCTGACATCAAATATACAATATTCAGCTTCTCAGTAGGCCGCCCGCGGGTTATAGCTAGCTGTTGCTAAAGCAACACTGGGCAGCGCGTTGCTCTATGACGTGCACTTTGGTTCAGCCATTCCTTCTCCCGTGCTCTTCGCCGCAGTTTCCGCCGAAAATTGTTGTTAAGGTGAACCTCGTTCCTATATTTTTTTATCTACATCTTTCTCTGCTATTTTGTGCAATTTACAAAACCCTCGAATTGAAGGCGCAGGTTGATGTCTTTTGCTGGATAGACTTCAAGGTGCCGTAGACTCCAAGCCTCCAACTAAAGCTCTGCTCCTGTCACTTTAGGCCGGCTAGATACGAATAGGATTTAGGGCTGCTGACCGCTGCAGGTTTCTTCGTAAAAACGCGAGATTGAAGAACGGGGAACAGCCTCACTCATCACAGCCAAGTCGTCATAGGGAAACTGGTCATAGGCGAACTGGTCAAAGAGGGCATCTCGTTCTAGGTGAACTCGTAGTAGGGAAAGTGGTCGTAGTGACCTTCTCTTTCTTGGAAAGTTCGTCACAGACTTTTTTTTTTAGAGTGGGGAGGGGAAGGGCGTGGGAGGCTTTATTTTGGGAAGTGGTCGCATCGAACTTGTCGCAGTTTCAAACTTGGCCTCTCCTTTTGCTTGTTTGCAGGGGGCGGTTGTGGTCGGCTTTTCTGTGTTATCTTTACTTACGACGTCCCTTTGTTATTAAACCCTTTTCGGAAGCTTTGCTAGGTCGGAACTTATTGTGCAATGACAAAACAGGGGTGCGGTATGCAGACCTCCACACTCCACACCAGGATGCTAGGAAGTGTAGCAGTTAGGTTTCGTGTTTGGGGGCGTCTTCTCTTTTCTCTAGATCTACTCCAAAGGGGTTTTTCATTCGAAGGGGCTTCGAATACGTATATATATATAGGGGCGAAATGGGCGAACCTTCAGAGAGCACGACCGTATTTCCTATGATGGACCGGATTAAAACCCAGCGTGACGCTCCCATGCTGTGCGAAGGATATTCTTATACGCTTAGCCGAAAACACTCCGACGCTGTGTACTGGGTCTGCAGAGATAGAAAGCATTGCAAAGGCCCAAGCCATCACCCTCAGATGCACTATGACGACTTGCCCTACTTGATGAGTTTACTTATGATGAGTTGGCTTGTGATCAGTTCTCCTAGACCAAATATTTTCATGTTTCAGAGTGGTTGTTAGAGTTGGTCATGGGCTAATGAGTTTGCTTCCCTTGATAGCACGAGCGCCCACGCCCAACCAAAGCACGGCGGAAGCTAACGTGCGCGTTCTTTACTTGTCCCCGACAATATACCATTCTCAGGTACGGCCCAGCGTGCGATATTTACAACCTAGCACGTGCGTGTTTGTCGCTTCGGAAAGCGAGCAAAGCAGCAGAAGCTCTTTTTGAGAAAAATCTATACAAGACCATGTCGTGCTTTTATTTTTTAGTTGTAAATTACTATTTGTCATCAGTTGTCGAAGCCGAATTGCAAACGCAAGATCGGAGAAAAAAGTAAATTGTGACGAAATGGACAAGTGCCCAGTTGCCCTCTGTTACAACTTCCCCGTGTACGAGATGCCCCATGACGACTTGCCCTATTCGACGAGTTTACCTATGACGAGTTGGCTGCGACGAGTTGGCTTGTGACGAGTTCTCCTAGACCCGAAATGGGCGAACCTTCAGAGAGCACGACCGTATTTCCTATGATGGACCGGATTAAAACCCAGCGTGACGCTCCCATGCTGTGCGAAGGATATTCTTATACGCTTAGCCGAAAACACTCCGACGCTGTGTACTGGGTCTGCAGAGATAGAAAGCATTGCAAAGGCCCAAGCCATCACCCTCAGATGCACTATGACGACTTGCCCTACTTGATGAGTTTACTTATGATGAGTTGGCTTGTGATCAGTTCTCCTAGACCAAATATTTTCATGTTTCAGAGTGGTTGTTAGAGTTGGTCATGGGCTAATGAGTTTGCTTCCCTTGATAGCACGAGCGCCCACGCCCAACCAAAGCACGGCGGAAGCTAACGTGCGCGTTCTTTACTTGTCCCCGACAATAAACCATTCTCAGGTACGGCCCAGCGTGCGATATTTACAACCCAGCACGTGCGTGTTTGTCGCTTCGGAAAGCGAGCAAAGCAGCAGAAGCTCTTTTTGAGAAAAATCTATACAAGACCATGTCGTGCTTTTATTTTTTAGTTGTAAATTGCTATTTGTCATCAGTTGTCGAAGCCGAATTGCAAGCGCAAGATCGGAGAAAAAAGTAAATTGTGACGAAATGGACAAGTGCCCAGTTGCCCTCTGTTACAACTTCCCCGTGTACGAGATGCCCCATGACGACTTGCCCTATTCGACGAGTTTACCTATGACGAGTTGGCTGCGACGAGTTGGCTTGTGACGAGTTCTCCTAGACCCTGAAAAACGATGCTGTGTCAATCACCCGCTGGAACAGTGGGTGGATCTTGCACATGCAGCAACGCCCTTCGAATCAATCAATCAGTCAGTCGACCTATTGTATGTTATTGTGCGTTTAAACACCTGGTAGGCCTTAGAAAGGGTGCACATAGATGGTGCGAAAAGAAATATTACTATCGATAAAACGTGGGTGTTACACTCTTCAAGTTTTACAAAATGATTGAAAACGTCTAGGTCAGATTTATTAAGGGTGTCGTGCATAAGCTGCAAGTGTGTCAATGGAGGCCCAAATTCTAAGTAAATATGGTAACCAACAAAAAATGGCGCTGATCTATTTTTATTTTATTTTTTACGAAGACGGGTTTTTGGGGTCCGACAATTAGCTTAAAAAACACGTTCTTAAGTAAACACGGGTTATGAAAGGAACTATTTTATTTATGACACAACAATCACCTGTTACTTTCTCTGGGAAAATAGCATTTTCTATATACGGCTCCCGTAATATTCTGGCCTGACCACCCGTATCTCATATTGCATAAACGAATGGCAAACCTTTTTTTTTTGTGCGTGTGTGTGTGTGTGTGTGTGTGTGTGTGTACGTGTGTGTACGTGCATGCGTGCGTGTGTGCGTGTGCATGTGTGTGTGTGTTTGTGTTGTTTCAAGAGCCCGTGGAGACTGCGGCGAAGAGCAAGGGAGAAGAAATGACTGCACGAAAGTGCACGTCATACTCATAGCGCAATGCGCTTTCCAGTGTTGCTTTAGCTACAGCTAACCCGCAGGCGAATCCCGGACAAAAGCTCACCCATGTTTTCACAGACCCGGACAAAAGCTCACCCTTTTTTTTCAGAGACCCGGACAAAAGCTCACCACGAGAAATTTTTATGTTGGTCTTAACGGGAGTGCGGACAACTTAGGTGCATGCGTGCGACACAAAAAGGCAACGATAAATTAAATCTGACAGGCGCATGATTTGTTGATTTTAATAGAAACAAGTTTATTTATCGATTAGCTAGAAGCGAATGCGGTCCCCTACTAGCTCCAGCAGTCTTGGTAGATCTCGATGTACATGCAAGCCCTCGCAAATATTTCTAAGTCGATTCTGCAGGCGCAGAGTGGTTTTTCGCACCCGCTTTACTGTGGGCTCACCTCCGGGCTTGTGTCAATGCCGTGGCAACGAGCGCCTGATTTTGCTGTAGGCATTGAATCAGCCTCAAGACGCTTGGGTGGGCGTGGCCGACGAGCTTTTGGAACCCGGTACTCTATCCTTCGCAGGTGTTGTTCATCCGGTCTTTATCTTGAAGAGTGGCGTCATACATATTTCACCGTACCGGGGAAACTACGGTCGTCGTCGGCGCAGAGTCAGGCGAAGGGAAGAATTCGCTCTGGGTGCCGCCGCAGATGGAACAGAAGCATAACGGAAGCGGCCGTTCACATACGTGCAATCAAAATAGTCCAGCAGGTAGCCGATGTCACCGGTAGACTTTTCCCTGGTGGTTAGTTCTTGTGGAACAAGCTGTGGTGGAAGGAACGCGAGCCTATCTAAAATCCCGCGAAGTTTTCTAAATTGGTCACCTGTCTTGTACTTTTCCAAAAGGCCTAACTCCCGTTCTTTCAAAGTATTTTTAAAAATTCGCAACTCATTGGTGGATGGGGTACAAGTTCTCTAAAAATGGTCATATGTCCATCGCGTCCGCACTTTATTTCAGCCCGTGTTTCGCCCGGGTAGCAAAAAAAAAGAAGGAAAAAAATCGAAGTGAGCTTTTGCCCGGGTATGTAAAAAAAAGGGTGAGCATTTGTCCGGTGAGCTTTTGTCCGGTGATCTTCTGTCCGGTGAGCTTTTGTCCAGTTTCCCCCGGCAGGCGGCCCACTGAGAAGCTGAATATACTAGTACATGTTTCTCTGAAATGCATTGTTTGTTTTTTTTACCACATCATAAAAAAGCACCGAGGTACCCGTCAGCATCAACTCATCGGCCTCCAGGGGGCGAGACAACATTTTCACAAGAGGATGAAACATGGAAAAAGCCGACAGAGGGTGTGGTGCCCACGCCACGTAAGTACTCCCTCCATAGAAAATAAAAGAAGTACTATCGCGAACAATAGGAGCCAAAACAGCCTGTCATACCAGGCCTATATTTTGCAGCCGCCGGATTTTAGAGCGCAGCTCTTAGGCGCCCCCTTTCCGGCTTGAGCGGCGTCGCCGTCGCCGTCGGCGTAACCGCGCGGTGCATGATGGGTAAATTTCCCCGCTAACTTTAGCGGAAAATTTTCCCCGCTACGTGTAGCGGAAAGTTTTCCCCGCTAAATCTAGCGGAAAATTTTCCCCGCTAAATCTAGCGAGAAATTTTCCCCGCTAAATCTAGCGGAAAATTTTCTCCGCTAAATCTAGCGGGAAATTGTCCCCGCTAAATATAGCGGAAAATTTTCCCCGCTAAATCTAGCAGAAAATTTTCCCCGCTAAATCTAGCGGAAAATTTTCCCCGCTAAATCTAGCGGGAAATTTTCCCCGCTAAGTCTAGCAGGAAATTTTCCCCGCTAAATCTAGTGAAAAATTTTTAAACGGGCGATGCAACACTGTTTGTAGTTCCAGTAAATACTGCTTAGAATTATTCATGATGATTGAAAATCTGAGACTGTGGTTTGAAAAACGGAAATTCGTGAAGTAGGAAGAAAAAGGGACAGACAACGTCTCAAACTCAGCTAAACTTTATTGCCTCTACGCCTTATATACACCTCTCCCGGATGTTGAACGCCGCCACCACCACAACGGTTGATCACTGAACTACAAACAGTATACCGGAAGGACAATGCACCGAACCGCAAACAATACATAAAAAAATCGTCATACAAGGTCGTCACCACCGCACCCGGAAGGACTTCGACGCGGACAATGTAACACCAGCACTTGGAAACACACAAAGACCGTCTCTAACTTAACCTCCTTCCCCCTGAACTGAACCATGAATCACACATGAATCACATCGTTGGGGGCATTGTTGGCGACTGTGTGTGATTCATGGTTCAGTTCAGGGACGGTATTTGTGTGTTTCCAAGTGCTGGTGTTACATTGCCCACGTCGAAGTCCTTCCGGGTGCGGAGGTGACAACCTTGTCTTTCTGTTTGTATAATGATTTTTTATGTATTGTTTGCGGTTCCGTGTATTGTCTTTCCAGTGTACTGTTTGTAGTTCAGTTGTGGTGGTGGCGACGTTCGACATCCGGGGGAGGTGCATATAAGGCGTAGAGGCAATAAAGTTTTTAGCTGAGTTTGAGACGTCGTCTGTCCCTTTTTCTTCCTACTTCACGAATTTCCGTTTTTCAAACCACAGTCTCAGGTTTTCAATCATCGTGTATAACTTACACCAGCTCGCCTGCATTTTAACAGTTTTTTCATAGAATTATTCTTTGATATTCAGTAATCAGAAAGCACGTTTCATTTTTATTTTTTTCGCAATGGTTATTGCAGAAAGGATCGGAGAAACATCTCCACGTGGTGAATGATGTTGATTGGGGCGAAGCTGTGGTGGTGCTTGTCTGCGTAGACGCTGAGCCGCAGCATGCCGAGCCCTTCGTTCGTTTTCATCCATGTCAGAAAAAGAATGTGTGGTATGGAACGTGGTTATATACGCATTTGAGCATTTGACCGCAACACCCTCTCGTCTATAAACGTCGAGCCAATGCATGCAAAGTTTAACGCGATTATATACGCATTTGACCGCAGCGCCCTCTCCTGTATACACCTTTTCTACGTGGGCGCCGCCATCTTCAATTCTGCCACTTCCGGTATGCGTGAAAACATCGCTTTCTTCTCGCCTCAGCAGTAGAACGTGTTAACATTTTAATTGCAACCTTCAGTCGTTCTTGTTATGACCCTTCTATACTTTTTTACTTGTTTGGGGTTGTAATCTCTTGCTTTTTTTTTCGGAACGCATACCGGATACGGGGACAACGTGGCTGGGTGCGAGGCTAAACGAAAAAGGTGTATACACGAACTCAACTCTCCTACGTCACGCCGCGGTGGTGGCGCGTCGGGCGCACTTCCGGTCTGGGGCGGTGGGCAGAAGTCGCCGTGCGAGACATGCATTCCTGTGTTCTTTTAGAAGAAATCAGACAAAAAACCTGCCTTCTCGTCAAAATGCTGCGACGGGGGCTGTACCAAGAGAGTCCGGAAAGGTTTGAAGATCAGTTTTCATGTGTTTCTGCCCCTCCGTTCGTCCGAGAACGTGGATAGTAGCCGCGAAAAGGGCAAACCAGACGCTGTCGAACTACGATTGGTTGTGCGGGCAACACTTTGTGGTCGCCAGATGTATTTGTTTTGTTCCAACATGAACGAGAGAAAACCGCCAAGTTGTCCGGACCACCCACGGGTTCGAGTGCGTCTTCAAATTCACACGGCCGCCTGATCGTTCGAACTTTCGTCTGCTCTTTCAAACTTGTCTGCTTTTTGTCGTCTGCTCGTTCAAACAAAAGCGGCCCATAGACCAAACTTTGACCCGGTGATTGCAATAAGAAGTAATTGCAGGCCTCAAAAGACTTAAGTAGGCTCGGTGGAAACAGTAGATACATGATGTTGATCATTGGTACCAGTGGCCATCACCGACTTGTTACGCTTGGTCTGTTCCCGCTTCCGATTTTAAGTATCGACGTCGATCATCGCCGCTACCTTCTACACTTTTGCAGCACGAGCGACGTCGCGACCGAAAATAGCTAGAAGAATCTCATCATGGTTTTGGCGTCCATTCTGCGGCGTTCATGCGAATGAATCGCCGCACGTCAAATTATTTACGCAAAGTTTAGCAGCGTAACGAGCCTTGGTAATTTCGCTCAAGCGATTAAAGTGATAAGACATTGCTATGAGGACGTAAAATCGACAATTCCAACGCGAAAAAGTGTATGCAGACTCACACAGACGCCGACAACGTGACATTCCAATGGTTTGTTGACGCGGGACGCGGTGCTTCTTGCCCGCACTCCATTGCGGATGCGTTTGAACTGTCGTCTGCTCCTTCAAACTTGTCTGCTTTTTGCGGTCAGCTCGTTCAAACGACAGCGGCCCGTAAACCAAACATTGACCCGGTAATTGCGATAAGAACTAAGTGCAGGCCTCAAAACACTTTTGAAGGTTGTTAGGGTAAGTAGGCTAAGTGTAAACAATAGATACAAGGATATGTTGGTCATTGTTATCAGTGCCATCACCGACTTGTAATGCCCGATTCTACTTGCGGTTTTCAGTATCGACGTCTACCATCTCAGCTACGGTCCACACTTTTGCAGCCAGAGCGACGTCGCGACTGAAAATAGCGAGTATAGAATCCCATCGTTGGAGTCAGGCCTTAGCGCCCATTCTGCGGCGTCCACGTGAAATTAATCGCCGCACGTCACATTATTCACGCAAAGTTTTGCCCCGTTAATTTTGCTGAAGCCGCTCAACTAGTCAGACATTGTTAGGAGGACGTAAAATCAACAATTCCAACGCGAAAAAGAGCACGGGGGCTCCCACCGACGCCGACAACAACGAAATTCGATGGTTTGTTTATGGGCGACGGCGGACTTCTTGCCCACCGTCCAGCGCGCATGCGCGGCGCCGGTGGCGTCCGCTAGGGGCGCTCCGGTTTGTTTGTAAACATGAGTTGGTGTATAGACGTTGAGCGGCTACATGCACCGTTTCATCTATGACATCCCCAGCTCTTGAGTTACTACCACATCTCAGAGCCCCCTACTCGTTGCGCAGTCGTGGCCGAGTGGCTAAGGCAATGGACTAGAAATCCATTGGGGTCTCTCCGCACAGGTTCAAATTCTGTCGACTTCGCAAACGTTTTTTTTTCTTTTTTTTTGCCCTACACGAGCACTTGCTCACGTGCTCGTGAGAAGGTGAGCTCACGAGCACGAACACCAGAAAGATCGATGTGAGCACGGACGCCGGACAGACAAGGCTAGACCCTAAAGGTATATCCG
>JAZHYW010020453.1:0-2500 GCA_037355805.1 Ixodes ricinus
GAGACTTTCATTTTGAAAAACACGAGGGCAGATTAGTAAATTCGTGAAAGAACAATATTTTGAGCTAATATTTCGGTTACTATTTCAGCGATGTTTGTTGGTGTGTTCAGCGAATTTTCAGGAAAATTGGGGAGTATAAAGAAAATGCCGGAAGACCCTTTAAGAACACAATCGACGCAGAGATATATATTCAACATCGATGTTACGTTGTGTCCTTTGTTCCTGAGTGAACCGAAGAAACAAATGTATGCGGGCCATAATTCGCGGGGAGAAGACGAGGGCGCGCGTGGACGTCAGAATCCCGAGCTCTGATTGGATGGATTAGTGGGTAGACGTAAAGCTAGCTGCCTTTGTCTCCGCTGCATTCGTCAAACGCATTCGAACGCGAGAGCCCAAGCGCCGGACGCCTGCTTTCCGCGTTCTAACGCGTTTGACGAGTGAAATGGAAACAAAGGCAGCTAGCTTTAGGTCTATCCACCAATCAGTCCGATTTAACCTTTTAACCTTCTCGGGAGTAATTTATCTGGGGGGGGGGGAGGGCAGTAAGTTTACGAAACAATTAAATAAATTCCATTCCTCGTTTACCTTTCTTTACTCCAACTCGCCATGCTCAAATGCCCAGTTACGGCCTCTTTGTTTATGCAGGGTTAAAAACACACACACACACACACACACACATAGATAGTACACTGGAAGTACTTACAAGACAGAACTGTTGGTAGGAACAGACGTATTGAACAATCCCATTGGAATATCTGTCAGAAACAAAGCATCAAACACGTTGAAACAAATGGGTAAATAATTGCGATTGTTTCGAACTTCGGAAGATTGGATTTTGTTTCTCTTTTTGTGAGGCATGACCACATCGCACACACACACACACAGACACAAACACACAAAGTTTGCATGCCTCGTTTTAACCAACAACAGACGAAGAGCTAACTGCTGCAGTTGACAAAATAGAACGCAAATACCGACGAGCAATGATTTTGTACTTTGTATGTAGCAACGCAAACGTAGTAACTCGCCTGTAAATTTTTATTTTGCAAAGTACCAAAAATCGATTTCGCGAAAAGCAAGCCGAAACTTAGGCTGGAGAGAAAAAATAATTATCCCAAAAACTCAACAAAATTCAAGAAAAAAAAATAGTTCTGCCGCCACTAATGCCCAGAAACGAGTACATTCGCCCGTTTTTACACATGGAGTGTTCGACACTCCCACTTTCATGTCCATATGACAATGCCTGCCACCCAGAGTCGACTACCCAGTTCACCCAAACTGCGACGAAAAACCCGAAACGCATGAGAGTAGGGAGTTTTAGCAGACCGTTTCGATAACTCCGATAGCGACACCGATACGGTGAACGGGCCAAAGTGACGTAGAGTATCGTGTGATGCAATCAAAGCCATCGGAACGATCTGACAAAACTCGCTAGTGTCAGGCACTTCCATATCGCAGAACCGTTATTCGAATTTACAGACATTAGGAAGTTTTGGGGAACCGCTTTTGCACATACGATACGGTACCATGGGCCTTCCGGTATACGCACTGTGCATATGGGAGACTTCTGTGGTAGCGCATGCGCAGTGCGCACCGGAGGGCCCATCGTATACCGTATCGGATGTGGAAAAGACGGTTCCCCAAATCTTCCTATTTCTAAGGTAACCGTGAGAAGGTCAGTTGGCATGTTAGTGTTTCAAACATTTCATAAGTGAACGTGAGATAAAAAAATAAAAAATAAAGGAAGCATCGCCTTCGTAAACTTAAGATGTACTGAATATTATACAGCCAATGGCACATACCAACAAGAAGTTTGTGGCGCTTAATTGGTTGCTTGGAGCATTTTATTGATGTTTATAATATATTTAGCGGATTTATTTATTTTGCTTTTTAACCGGGGTGTACGTTTAAACGTGGGGAATAGCTCGTGGCGTAGGAATATTTTCGATGTAGTGTTACACTTTGATAAAAAAAATGCGAGTCTCGTAATATAACCAGGAGTAAGTTACGCCAAAGTGGTCACTTACACACTGTTTGCCTAGCAATATCGTAGGTTGCATCCGTGTCGAAGACGCTGCCCGGCCATCTGAAAAAGAAGAAACACGTGTGTAACGTAACTCTAAAAACAAAGATATGCTAGTTTCATCTATTTATATATCAATATAGCAGACTCATTTGTGTAAAAACAAAAGTGAAGAATACATACGCATAAATGACAAAAACACAGATAAAACGCAAAAAGCGATATAATTGGGCACAAAGCTGTACAGGGTGTTTAATTTTTTTTTCAAACCTATAAAAGAACAAGACAAACAAAACAAAAAGAACAGGAAGAGAGTTAGACTACGGCCGTTTTCACCAAGCATTTGCGAGGATCGTCGGACATTAGGTGAGTTGGCTAATTAACTAACTAAAATATGTGAATTAACTTTTTTCTTATTGGTTAGAGGGGTCATGTTGTAACGGCACTATTGACGGCAATTACATATAAAGTCCTGAT